>OY731404.1:61847024-62007573 GCA_963425845.1 Sphenostylis stenocarpa
AAGCCCCTTTTTGCACTAGTGACAAGATTTGTTGAAAGATGTGATATTGTTTTGTGAGCAACATGACATTTATATTCCTAATTTTAATTTAATTCACCTATGTAGCACATCATGGTCGTTCTCGACATAAAAAAGATTGTATTACAGTAGAACATCATTTCAGGGTGAACATATTTTTTATTACAGTGGATAAACAATTACATGAATTAAATGATAGGTTTAGTGAGAAAACAATGGAACTTTTAACTTTAAACAATGCTTTAATTCCAAATGATGTTTATAAAAAATTTAACATTGATCATATATGCACACTTGTGAACAAATTTTATCCTTTGGATTTTAGTGAACAAGAGAAGATTAATTTAAAATTTCAACTTCATCATTTTATACCTGATGCTCCTAACCATCCAGATTTGAAGCATTTGTCTAGATTGTTTGTTACACTATTTCTCAAAATATAGATATTAAATTAGTTTGTTAGTAACATAAATAAATAAAAATAAATACCCTAGATTATACCTTTAAATGTAACCACATGAGCTTTTGTGGTCTTCCACTTAACACTGTCAGCTCATTATATTATATCCAGAATAAGCAGTAATAACATTTGCACTTAGTTAAAACATATATAAAAATATAACTATAGTATAATTTCTATAAAAACAACCAAATTTTGTTACCAATCTACTATTTGTTTAAGGTATATTTGTGGCTATTTGTGCAATGAACAAAACCATGCAGATCATGTTATCAATCATAGATATGATAAGACATTATCAATGATAACTATACATTGAAACATATTGAAGTTGATGATGATGAAGAAATATTGAAGATCTTCAAGATTTGATGAAGTCAAAGGAATTATGGAATAGGAGATGTAGTGTTATGATCTTTTAGTGAGTCTACATCAATATTGAGTAGGTATAATCATCTAACCAATCCTACAACATGAGGTTCTATCATTTGAAAAGAATAAAAATGCCTCAAAACATTGTAATCTATTAAAAATCCTATTAATCGGTTAATATGCTCTTAAGTATCGGATTTAAGCTGATATATTTATGAATTAATCGATTAAAATCACTTAAGAAACTTGAAAACACTTTCTGTCACGTTTTTAAGCGATACATTTTTGAAATAATCGATTAAAACCACTTAAACCAAGTGAAAACATTTTCTATCAAAGTTTTAATCGATATATCTTCGAATTAATCGATTAATTTCACTTAAGAAGTTTTGAAAAACCTTACGCCGATATTTTAACCGATATATCTTCGAATTAATCGATTAAAATCACATAAGAAGTTTTGGAAAACCTTACATCGAGTATTTTAACTGATATATCTTCAAATTAATCAATTAAAAATACTTAAGAAGTTTTAAAAGACTTACTTGCCAGAATTTTAATTGATATAAGTTTGAATTAATAGATTAAAAACACTTAAGAAACTTTTGTATAACTATTTTAATCGATTAAAACATGTTTTTATCAGTTAAAATCACTTATGAAATTTTGAGAAATCCTTTACCGATATTTTAATCGATGTAATATCAAATTAATCGATTAATATCACTCAAGGAATTTTTCCACAACTGTTTTAATCGATTAAAATGCGTTTTTATTAGTTAAAACGTCTCAGGAAAAAGTTGTAAAACATTTTAATCGATTAAATGATATTTTCATCAGTTAAAACCGTTAAAGTCAAGTTATTTTAATCGATCAAAGAGCGAATTAATTGATTAATTAAATCAGTTAGTTAGAAAAATCTCTATATAAACATATTTGCTTCAACGTTTTAACAACACATCTTTTAGAAATCATTTAAGCAATCTTTAGAGATATTTTCAAGAGAGAAGCGCGCTCCTTCCGAGTGAAAAATTTTAGAATTCTTTCTTGAGGCATTTTTTGTTCTTGCTTGTGAAGAAACTCATTCTACAGATTGAAATTCCGCATCTACATAACCAGTTTGATTGTTTTTGTTTCTTCAACTCTTTTCACTCTTTTTAGTTTCTGTATAGTCTTGGTGTCTGGAAGATTAAACACTGGTTTTGCAACTGGAACTTGGTTGCAGGTTAGGTTCAAGAACTGGAATTTGGTTCTTGGTGCAGGTTGTATGTTTTGTAAATTGATTATGTAATTAAAACAATTTCAATCTAGTGAAACTCAACTGAAATTTGGTTGAGAACTGGACGTAGTCTAGTGGTTTGGGTGAACCAGTATAAATCTTGGTGTTTCTTTTATTCACTCATCACTTTCCTTATATCTGTTTAAATTTTCTTAGATTAATACTTGATTAGATTTCTTAATCTTTGAAATTGGTAATCTATATCTGTAAGTTGCGAAAATGTTTGTAAAGATCAATTCACCCTCCCTCTTAATCTCAGCCTATAATTCTAACAATTGGTATCAAGAGCAGGGTCTTGAAAGTTACTCAAGACTTTTGGTCCTAGAATTTCTTTTTAATGACTAAAAACAAATTACCTTTTTTTGAGGAAGCTTCTATCAATAGACCTCCAATGTTTTGTGGTACAAATTATCAATTTTGGAAGATCAGAATGAAGATATTTATTGAATTCATTGATAAGAATATTTGGAATATAATTGCACCACAAAGAACATTATTACATCTAAAATTGGTTTGATTTAAATGATGATGAAAAGAGAAAAATACAAAATGATTGCATTGCAAAGAACATTATTTCATCTGCTCTTAACATGGATGAATTTTTCAGGGTATCTCAATGTCAATCTGCCAAAGAAATGTGGAAAGTTCTTGAGGTGACCCATGAAGGAACAACTGATGTAAAGAGAGCCAGAAAACACACCCTCATAAGAGAATATGAGTTGTTCAAGATGCAATATGGAGAAAGCATTGCAGATATTTAGAAACGTTTTACTCACATCATCAATCACTTGATGGGTCTTGGTAAGACTTTTGATAAAGAAGAATTAAATATCAAAGTTTTAAAATGTCTTGACAGGTCATGGCAGCCTAATGTCACAGCTATTTCAGAATCAAAGGATCTATATATCTTGAGCACAACCTCTTTATTTGGTAAACTCAAAGAGCATGAAATGGAGATAAAAAGATTTAATGAGCAAGAAGTTTCTAAAAAGAAAGGAAAAAACATAACACTCAAAGTGGAAGATAAAGAAGAAAAAACAAAAGAAGAAAGTGAGAATTTTGGTCTGTTGGTCAAGAAATTCAACAGATTTCTAAAAAAGAAAATTAAAGACAAATCTAGACAGAAAAGATACACAAAGAAATTTGACTCAAACTCTTTCAACTACAAATGCTATGGTTGTGGTAAACAAGGGCATGTGAGAATGAAATGTCCTGAAAAGGATAAGAACAAAGACAAGAAAGGTGAAAAGATGAAAAGATGAAAAAGAGAGCCTACATTGTTTGAGATGATAATGATACATCATCAACAGAAAATTCAGATGAAGAAGAAACAAATTTGTGTTTGATGGCTAGTCTAGAATTTCCAACCAGCAATGTAAGTTCTACCACCTCTAATGATTCTATGAATTATAGTTCTTTGCAAGAAGCTTTCAATGAAATGCATGAAGAAGCAAAGAGACTTGAAAAAGAAGACAATAGATTAAAGGGTATGAAAAATTGGTTAGAAAACAAAGTCAACTCTCTTGAAAAGAAAATTCTTGAAGAAGAAACTGATTTTGAATATTTGAAAATGATTTATAATAATTCTGACTGCCTGTGTAAAGAAATCAAGCCTTGTGAAAATTGTCCTAAATTGCAAAAGAAAATTGCATATTTGATAAATACTGTTTCAAAATTTGCACAAGGTAAGACTAATCTTGATGTTCTTCTTGGATCTCAAAAGTTAGTTATTGATCGCGCTGGTATTGGTTTTACACCAATCATTGGCAAGAAAACTAAAGCTTTGAAAAACTAATTTTCATATAGAAAACCTGTCTCATCACCTTTCATTACATGTTTCTATTGTATGAAAATAGGGCATTATGTTAAAATCTGCAAAATAAAAAGATATGTTGTTCCCAAGGCAAAATGAAACGGGTTCCCAAGAAATTATTTCAAATAACCTAGATGGAACCTAGTACTTTCAAAAGGGTACCAAAACAATGCTAAATTCTTTTTCATGAACAACCAACTGAAAACCTTTGGTATCTGAATAGCAGTTGTTCAAAACACATGACTGGAGACATTTCAAAATTTCACAATTTGAAGCTAAAAAATGGTGGGACTGTAGTTTATGGAGACAACAATAAAGGCATAATTCTCAATATAGGAGATGTCAAATGTGCAGAATCAGGTATCATTAAACAATGTATTGTATGTTGAAGGATTTAAACATAAATTAATCAAGCATCGACCGACTATGTGACAAAGGTCACAAAGTTATCTTTGAACCCGAACACTATCTAATTCTTAGACCTAGTTCAGAATAGGTATTGATTACTGGTAAGAAAATCAACAACATATACATGTTAAATACAAACATTGTTGAAAGCTGCTGTCTGATTGCTAAAGAAAATGATTATTGGTTATGGCATAGAAGGTTAACACACATTCATATGCATCATCTTAACAAATTGATTTCCAAAGAACTTGTTACAAGTTTACCAAAACTAAAGTTTGTGAATGACAAGATATGTGATGCATGTCAAAAGGGAAATCAAACAAAAAATTTTTTACACAGAAAAACATTGTATCAACTTCAAGACCACTTGAACTTTTACACATGGATCTCTTTGGACCTTCAAGAACTATATAAGTTTAGGTGAAAATCTATATGCATTGGTTATTGTTGATGATTTCTCAAGATTTACCTGGACAATATTTTTGAAATTAAAATTTGATACTTTTCACGCTTTTAAGAAATTTGTAAAGCAAATTCAAAATGAAAAAAGCTACTTTATCTCCAACATGCAAAGTGATCATGGGGGAGAATTTCAAATGAAAAATTTAATATATTTTGTGAAAAATATGGTATTAAACATAATTTTTCTGCTCCTAGAACTCCTCAATAGAATGGTGTGGTTGAGAGGAAAAACCGTCCCCTTGAAGAGTTAGCCATGATTATGCTTAATGAAAAAGTTTTGCCAAAATATTTTTGGGTTGACGTCGTAAACATTGCTTGCCATGTTGTAAATCGAGTTTTAATTAGACCATTTCTTAAAAATACTCCCTATGAACTTTATAAAGGCAAAAAAACAAATATAAATTATTTTAGAGTGTTTGGATGTAAAGTATTTGTTTTTGTTGAATATAGAGAAAATACGGTTTGAGATGAATCTCCCTTGTGTATAAACCACACATAGGGTAATCTATTTATAATAGAGAGTGATACAACTAAAAGAGTAAGCGAAAGTAAACAGAAGATATTGTGGTTAACGATATCTAACAATATCTAAACAATATTTAAACAATATCTAACACTCCCTCTCAAGCTGGAGCATACAAATCGTATGTGCCAAGCTTGTTACAAATATAATCAATTCTAGGCCCCCGTAAAGACTTAGTAAAAATATCTGCTAACTGATCACTTGAGTTAACAAACTCAGTCTTGATGTCCTCCAGACATAATCTTTTCTCGAATGAAATGACAGTCAATCTCAATGTGTTTGGTCCTCTCATGAAAGATAGGATTAGAACTAATATGAAGAGCAACCTGATTGTCACACATAAGTGTCATTTGAGTGACATCTCCAAATTATAACTCTCTAAGTAATTGCTTGAGCCAAACAAGAAGCTGAGGCCATAGCTCTATATTCTGCTTCTGCACTGGATCTTGCCACAACACTATGTTTCTTACTTTTCCATGAAATCAAGTTACCACCAATGGAGACATAATATCCAGATGTAGATCTTTTATCCGAAGGAGATCCTGCCCAATCAGCATCTGAGTAGCAAACAACTCTTGTATGGTTATTAGAACCATATAATAATCCTTTTCCAGGAGATCTTATAATATACTTCAAGATACGAATGACTGCATTCCAATGATCTTCACATGGGGAATTAAGAAATTGACTTACCACACTGACTGCAAAGAAAATATCAGGACGAGTAACTGTAAGATAATTCAATTTTCCAACCAATCTTCTATACTGCTTAGGATTAGATATAGGCTCCCCCTGATTTGGTAGAAGTTTAGTATTAGGATCCATGGGTGTATCAACAAACTTTGAACTCATCAACCCAGTTTCCTCCAAAATATCCATGGCATACTTCCTCTAAGATATAACAATACAATCATTGGATTGTGCCACCTCAATACCCAAGAAATATCTAAGTTTGCCTGGTCTGAAAATGGTGACATAGATGTTGTTTCCACTGAGAGATGCCATGGTTGTCACTACCTGTAAGAACGATGTCATCAACATATACTATTAAGTAAACACATCCAACACTCGAGTGTCAATAAAAGACAGAATGATCTGCTTCACATCGAGTCATACCAAATTGTTGAACAACCTTGTTAAACTTTCCAAACCAGGCCCTAGGAGACTGTTTTAGGCCATATAGGGATTTGCGAAGATGACATACCATCCCATAAGATTCCCCCTGAGCAACAAACCCAAAAGGGTGCTCCATATAGATTTCTTCTTGCAAATCACCATTGAGGAAAACATTTTTAACATCCAATTGATAAAGAGGCCATTGTTGAAGAGTGGCCATGGCGATAAATAAATGAACAGAAGACATTTTCGCCACGGGGGAAAAGGTATCTCCATAATCCAACCCAAAAATTTGAGTATAACCTTTGGCCACAAGACGAGCTTTGAGGTGATCAATAGTACCATCAGGTCCAACTTTGATAGCAAACACCCACCTACAACCAACAACAGATTTTCCAGACGGTAACGGGACCAATTCCCAAGTTCCACTATTATGAAGAGCACTTAGTTCATCTAACATGGCCTGACGCCAAGCAGGATGGGCTAAAGCTTCACGGACAATATTTGGAATGGTCATAGAAGAAATAGAGGAAAGACATGTATAAAAAGGTAATGATAGTCGATGATAACTCAAAGCAATATAATGGGGAGAGGGATTACGTGTAGAATAGATACCTTTTCGGAGGGAAATGGGAAGGTCAGACTCATGTGTCAGATCTAGAGGAGACAGAGTAGTTGACACTTGAGTGGAGTCACATGGTGGTGGTTGTGATTGATTTCGGCAACTATAAACCTGAAGAGGCGGTGGAGAAGAAGCTAATTGCGGAACAGAAACTAATGGTGAAGAAGATAGAGTTAGAGGGTCACACACAACAAGAACATTAAATGTACTAGGAGTGTTGACAGGATTGGATGGAGACAAAGGTGAAGATTGACTTTTAAAATAAAGAGAGAATTCATCAAAGGTGACATCTTTAGACACAAAATAACGGTTAAGAGAAGGAGAAAAACATTTGTATCCTTTTTGTGATCTTGTAAACCCTAAGAAAACACATTTATGTGATCTAGGAGAAAGCTTATCAAGACCAGGACTTAAATTATGAACAAAACATGTAGACCCGAAAACTCTTAGAGATAAGGAATGAAGACGTTCATGAGGGAATGGTTAGAAATGTAGGCTGAGATCAAGAGGGGAGGGTGAATTGATCTTTGAAAGATTTTCGCAATTTACAGATTATCTATTTCAAAGATTAAGATTTCAGACCAGTTCTTGAATCACACACAGCAAGCAATCAAAAGTAAATGCAGTGACAAAATTAAAAGAGAGAAGTGTTTAGAAAGATACAACCAAGATTTATACTGGTTCACCCAATCCCAGGGCTACGTCCAGTCTCCAGCCAAATTCTAGCTAGGTTCCACTAGATTGAATGTTTTACAGATTACAACTTTAATCTCACACTCAATCTACCACAAGAACCACAATTCCAGTTCTTGCACCTAAACCTTCACCAAGAACCAAATTTCAGTTCTTGACCAACCCTGCAGCCAAATTCCAGCTACAGAAACCAGTGCCCACAATTCCAGGCACCCACAATATAGTAAAGAAAGTAAAGAAACAAACAGAAGAAACTTAGAACGCTCAAACCAGATTTATGCAGCTCTGCAGTAAAAGTTTCTTCTCCAAACGAATGCAATTTTGCCTCAAGAAAGAACTCTTATGAACTTCACAAAACTAGTGTGATTCTCTCTTGAAAGTAGCACTTATGCTTGCTTGATTGATTGCTAAAAGATGTGTTTTAAAAAGTTCAAGCAACACTATTTATATAGAAGATTTTCAAAACTGCTGGTTTATTTAATTTGTTAAAATAATCTTTTAATCTGTTAAAAGTCTTGTTTTAATCTGTTAAAACTTCTTTTAATCTGTTAAAATATTCTTGATTATTTTCTAGATTTGTTTTAACTGATACGACACCATTTATTACAATTAAAACTCTTTGTAAAAAATCCTCCAAACTGTTTTAATCGATTGTATCATATTTCAATCGATTAAAATACTGCAAAACATTCTTATAAACTTTTCTAAGTGATTTTAACTGATAACAATCTATTTTAATCGATTAAAACGCGTAGTAGAAATTCTCTTAAGTTGTTTTAATCGATTAAAACACAGTTTCATCGATTAAAATTATTTTGATCGATCAAAAACTCATTCTGATCGATCATATGCTCATTCTGATCGGTCATATGCTCATTCTGATCGATCAACAAATACTCCAAGTGGTTTTAATCGATTATTTCAAAGTTATATCGATTAAAATACTTCCAGAACACTTCCTTGAACATTTTAAGTGATTTTAATCGGTTATTTCAAAACTATATCAGTTAAAATACTGACAGAAGGTTTTCAAAACTTCCTTTAATGAAAACAATCGATTATTTCGAAAACATATCAGTTAAAAACCTGTTACGAAAGTGTTAAGAACATTTTAGTTGATAAAGCTTGTATACTATTAGTTAAAATAGTTAATTAAAAAACCTTTTACCAAAATACTTTGTTTTTAACCGTTTAATCGCTTTTTAGAGGCATTTTGCAAAATCTTTTAAATGAAGAAACCTCATGCAGCAGAGAGATAAAAATGATTATACCTAAGCAGAGATGTAGACTCACTAATCCCACTACTATTTTATCTAAGTGATCTTTGATTGCCACAAAGTAGCCTTTGACTTCATTTTTTACTTCATCAAATCAACAAGATCTTTGCCAAAGTAATTCAATAAGATCTTCATTACTTTCAGTCTCCCCCTATTTGATGAAGACAAACACCTCTTTCAATAATAACTCTGCAGAAGAAGTCACTTGAATATATAGATTAGTGAGTATTCAAAAATAAATCATTTTCCTATTTTTCCCCCTATATTGCTACTCCCCCTAAATAAGAGAAATCAATTATGAAAGCAAAGCAATATTTCTCCCCCTTTTGACTTCATCAAAAATAGGGAACAGAGGAACAAAACAAAGACAATGCATGGCAAAATTTAGTTTTTGAAGATAGTAAGAACAAGATACTTTACTCATATAAAGATCAATCAGAGTTGATTCAAACTTATCTCCATTAACACGTTTGTAATGAATACAATTAACACGTGTAAAGATAAGAGAATCATGCTTTAGTAGCATGTTACAAGAACAACCATTAACTAAAGCCTTTAATTTTTCTTTCCAGAGTAATAATCGATTAAAAACAGGACGAAATCGATTAAAATGATCTTGTTATTGGTTTTAATTGATTAAAATAATGTTTTAATCGATTAAAACAGTGATGAATTTCGAAAGTTTGAAACATAAGTTGATTTAATCGATTAAATCGACATTTAATCGATTAAAATAGTAACAAAAATGTTGTATAAGTGCTTTTAATCGATTTAAAGCTTGTTTATATCGATTAAAACAACCAGTTTTGAAAACTAAGTAATGTTTGATGCATCTAAAATGCCTAATTCAATGCGAATTTTGTAAAAACGATCACGAGCAAGATGTTTTGTAAAAATATCTACTAGTTGTTTTTCAGTTTCTATAAAGAAAATTTCACAATCACCTTTCAAGACATGATCTCTAATGAAATGATGTCTAATTTCTATATGTTTTGTCCTAGAATGTTGAATTGGGTTTTTAGTTAACATAATGGCACTTGTGTTATCACATAAGAGAGGAATTTTTCTGAGAATTAAACCATAATCCTCAAGCTGTTGTTTGATCCAAAGAGATTGAGCACAACAACTTCCAGCTGCAATGTACTCGACTTCAGCTGTCGAAAGAGCAACACATGATTACTTTTTACTATGCCATGAGATTAGACTGCTTCCAAGGAGATGACAGGTGCCACTGGTGCTTTTCCTATCAAGTTTACAACCTGCAAAATCTGAGTCAGAATATCCAATTAAATTTAGTTTGGACTCACCAGGATACCATAACCCAACATTTAAAGTTCCTTTGAGATATTTGAGGATTCTTTTTGCAGCAGTAAGATGAGATTCTTTTGGTGTAGATTGAAACCTAGCACACATACAAACACTAAACATAATGTCAGGTCTACTTGCTGTTAGATAGAGTAAAGAACCAATAAGTCCTCTATATTTAGTTTCATCAACAACTTTTCCTTTTTCATCAGAATCAAGATAGCAATTTGTGGACATAGGTGTTGATGCTTCTTTGCAATGTTCCATCTCAAATTTCTTCAAAAGTTCTGTGCAGTATTTAGATTGATGAAGAAAACTTCCTTCTTTAAGTTGTTTAACTTGTAATCCAAGAAAGTAGTTAAGTTCTCCCATCATAGACATCTCAAATTCTCCCTGCATATCTTTGATAAAATCTTTACATAAAGACTCATTAGTGGCTCCAAATATGATGTCATCAACATATACTTGAACTAGAATTACATCATTATTCAATTTTTTTAAGAATAAAGTTTTGTCAACCAAACCTCTTTGATAGCCCTTTGAAATGAGAAAATTACTTAACCTTTCATACCATTGTCTTGGGGCTTGTTTGAGACCATACAAAGCTTTCTTTAATCTATAAACATATTCTGGATGAATATGATCTTCAAAACCAGGTGGTTGTGTAACAAAAACTTCTTCATTCAAGTAGCCATTTAAGAAAGCACCTTTGACATCCATTTGAAATAACCTGAAACTTTTTATTGAAGCATAAGCAAGTAAAAGTCTGACAGCCTCTAATCTAGCAACTGGAGCATATGTTTCATCAAAATCAATCCCTTCTTGCTGATTATACCCTTTAGCAACTAATCTGGCCTTGTTTCTAGTAATTATACCATTTTCATCCATTTTATTCCTAAAAACCCATATGTCCAGGTAAATCTTGAGTAATCATCCACTATAACCAATGCATATAGATTTCCTCCTAAACTCATAGTTCTAGAATGACCAAAGAGATCAATGTGCAAAAGTTTAAGAGGTCTAGATGTTGAAACAATATTTTTCTTTGAAAAAGAACTCCTTACTTATTTCCCCTTTTGACATGCATCACATATTTTATCTTTCATAAATTTAAGTTTAGGTAAGCCAACTACAAGATCTTTAGAAATCAGTTTATTAAAATGATTCATATGAATATGAGCTAGCCTCCTATGCCACAACCATGAATCATTCTCTTTAGAGATTAAGCAACAATTTTTTGCAGAATTAGTATCTAGCATGTAAATATTGTTGATCCTCTTACCAGTAATCAGTACCTGTTCTGAATCTGATTTGATTATTTGACATTGATCTTGACCAAAGACAACTTTGTGTCCTTTATCACAAAGCTGGCTAATACTAATCAAATTATGTTTTAAACCCTCAACATGTAATACATTGTTAATAATACCTGATTCTGTGCATTTGATATCACCTATTCCAAGGATTCTTCCTTTGTTATTATCCCCATAGACAACAGTCCCACCATTCTTTAGTTTTAAGTTGCAAAATTTTGTAATATCACCTGTCATGTGTTTAGAACAACCACTGTCAAGGTACCAGAGATCTTCAGTTTGTTTTGCCTGAAAAAGAAATTAGTATAGTTGCAGTACAAAATGATACAAAATTGAAATACACAATTAATTCTGCACTGGAAGTAAAATTTTAATCGATTAATTTGATATTCAATCGATTAATCAAGTTCTGGAAAAAAATATATCAGAATAATAATCGATTTAAACGAGAAATAATCAGTTAATTTTATCCTTTTAATGATTTTAACTGATATAAATCCATTTTAATCGATTAAAACAACTAAACGAGATTCCAGAGAACATTTTAATCGATTAATTCGTATTTTAATCGATTAAAATTGTACAGACAACTTTTCTGATATTCTCTGTAAGTGTGTTTAACCGATTAAAATAGTTTTATATCAATTTAAATACTCAGTCCAAGAATCCAGAAACAGAATTTGCTGATTTGATACCCAGAGACTTCCAGATTTTGTTCCTGGAAAATAGATTTGGCATATTTCTGGTACCCCTTTATATAATCACTGGGTCCAATCAGGTTATTTGAAATAAATTTTTGGGAATCCACTTCATTCTACCTTTAGGAATAACATATTTCTTAATTCTACAATATTTCACAGAATGACCTTTTTTCATGCAGTAAAAACATTTAATAAATGGAGACGACACAAATTTACTATATGCAAAATAGTTTTTAAATGCTCTAGTTTTCTTTCCAATATGAGGTGTAAAACCTATACCACCACGATCAATAACCAATTTTTGAGAATCAAGTATCATATCAAGACTAGTTTTTCCTTGTGCAAGTTTAGATGCATTTTTTATTAAATATGTTAATTTCTCTTGTAACTCAGGACAATTTTTGCAATCTTTATCATTAGACATGCAATCAGAGTTATTACCTATTTCCCAATTTTCATTTTTGGTTTCTTCATCAACTATTTTCTTTTCAAGAAGAGTGATCTTGTTTTCTAATAAACTATTCATGCTTTTTAATCTTTTGTTTTCAATTTCTAATCTCTTAGCTACTGCATGCATTTCATAAAATGCATCTTGTAATGAACTATAATTCATAGTGGTTGTTGAGTCAGAACTTACACTGGTTATTGGAGAATCCGAATTGACCATTACGCATTTCTCTGTTGTTTCTTCATAGGTCATTTCAAGGGTTTTTCACATTTGTGCAGCAGTTTGACAATGTGCAACCCTAAAAAAATCATCTCTATTAAGTGCAGATATGATGATATTTCTAGCAATACAATCATCTTGGATTAGTTTCTTTTCAGAATCATCTAAAGTAGACCATTCTTTGTCAAAAACATAGGTTCCCTGCTCAATAATATTCCAAACATTCATACCAATAAATTCAATAAACACCTTCATTCTTATCTTCCAAAATAAGTAATCTGTACCACAAAACAATGGAGGTCTATCAATACAAGCACCCTCAGAAAAACTATTTCCAGCCATTTGGATCGAAAGACTTGAATAATTCTCAAGAACCTTGCTCTTGATACCAATTGTTAGAAATGTAGGCTGAGATCAAGAGGGGGGGTGAATTGATCTTTGAAAGATTTTCGCAAATTACAGATTATCTATTTCAAAGATTAAGATTTCAGACCAGTTCTTGAATCACACACAACAAGCAATCAAAAGTAAATGCAGTGACAGAATTAAAAGAGAGAAAGGTTTAGAAAGATACAACCAAGATTTATACTGGTTCACCCAATCCCAGGGCTACGTCTAGTCTCCAGCCAAATTCCAGCTAGGTTCCACTAGATTGAACTTTTTACAAATTACAACTTTAATCTCACACTCAATCTACCACAAGAACCATAATTGCAATTCTTGCACCTAAACCTTCACCAAGAACCAAATTCCAGTTCTTGAACAACCCTACAGGCAAATTCCAGCTACAGAAACCAGTGCCCACAATTCCAGGCACCCACAATATAGTAAAGAAAGTAAAGAAACAAAACAGAAGAAACTTAGAACGCTCAAACCAGATTTATGCAGCTCTGTAGTAAAAGTTTCTTCTCCAAAAGAATGCAATTTTGCCTCAAGAAAGAACACTTATGAACTTCACAAAAACTAGTGCGATTCTCTCTTGAAAGTAGCACTTATGCTTGCTTGATTGATTGCTAAAAGATGTGTTTTAAAAAGTTCAAGCAACACTGTTTATATAGAAGATTTTCAAAACTGCTGGTTTATTTAATCTGTTAAAATAATCTTTTAATCTGTTAAAAGTCTTGTTTTAATATGTTAAAACTTCTTTTAATCTGTTAAAATGTTCTTGATTATTTTCCAGATTTGTTTTAACTGATACAACACCGTTTATATCAATTAAAACTCTTTGTAAAAAATCCTCCAAACTGTTTTAATCGATTGTATCGTGTTTCAATCGATTAAAATACTGCAAAACATTCTTATAAACTTTTCTAAGTGATTTTAACTGATAAGAATCTGTTTTAATCGATTAAAATGCGTAGTAAAAATTCTCTTAAGTTGTTTTAATCGATTAAAACGCAGTTTAATCGATTAAAATTATTTTGATCGATCAAAAACTCATTCTGATCGATCATATGCTCATTCTGATCGGTCATATGCTCATTTTGATCGATCAACAAATACTCCAAGTGGTTTTAATCGATTATTTCGAAGTTATATCGATTAAAATACTTCAAGAACACTTCCCTGAACATTTTAAGTGATTTTAATCGGTTATTTCGAAACTATATCAGTTAAAATACTGACAGAAGGTTTTAATCGGTTATTTCGAAACCATGAATTGTTTAAAAGAATGATAAAGGTATTCATGACCATTATCGCTGTGCAAAACTCTAATAGAAACACCGAACTGAGTTTGAATTTCATTGAAAAAAGTTTGAAAGATATGAAATAATTCAGAACGATTTTTCATAAAAAATAACCAAGTGCATCTGGAATAATCATCAATGAAAGTAACAAAGTATTGAAAACCTAAAGTAGACTTAACGCGGCTAGGTCCCCAAATGTCAGAGTGAACCATAGCAAAAGAGGACGAA
Organism: Sphenostylis stenocarpa; assembly: GCA_963425845.1. Classification (NCBI taxonomy): domain Eukaryota; kingdom Viridiplantae; phylum Streptophyta; class Magnoliopsida; order Fabales; family Fabaceae; genus Sphenostylis; species Sphenostylis stenocarpa. The sequence goes on from OY731404.1 coordinate 61,861,970, forward strand.
GCACCACGTGTGACACTACGAGGAAAGGAAGTACGACTATGCTTGCCTAATTGACACGACTCACATGCAAAACTAGACAAGTTAGACAAGGCAGGGACAAGTTTTTGTAACTTGGCAAGACTTGGATGACCTAACTGAGCATGAAGAAGAGAGGGAGACTCCATAACTGCACCAAAATGTGTAGAGGGATGGAGATGATAAAGACCATGAGACTCATATCCTGTTCCAATCACCTGTTTCGAACTCCGGTCCTGTAAACACACAGAATTGTTGGTAAAAGAAATAACACAATCAAGAGAACGAGTTAGACGACTGATGGACAACAGGTTAAAAGGAGACTCAGGGACATAAAGAACATTATCAATGGTTCAAGAAGGGAAAAGTTTAACAGTTCCAACACCATGGGATGATACTTTAGAGCCATCAGCTAGTGTAACAAAAGGTAAAGGATTAGAAGAGGATAAAGAGGAGAACAAAGATTTGTTACCAGTAATATGATCAGTGGCTCCTGAATCAAAAACCCAAGGACCAGGAGAAGAGGATTGGGTCAGCCCAGCAAAATATGTATCTATGTGTGCGAAAAATATAGTGGAACTAGAAGATTGTTGATCCTTATACCATTTGAGAAATTTGTTGAACATAGCAGGTGTGTCGGATGCAATAGAAGAAGGAGGATCCCCAACAGACAAAGGTGGGGAAAGATTTGTCTGAACAACTGCAGCAGATCGTGGAGGACGATCATGTAATGCATAACACTTGTTAATCTTGTGACCTAGCTTGCCACAATGTTCACAATTAGGATGCCCTTTTCCCTGTTTGTGAGGGTGAGTCTGGTCATCACGGTGAGATGCCAACACAGAAGAATCATTAACAGAATTGGAAGTAGTAGAAGGAGTGGAAGAAGTCATGAAGGGCAGGAGAGCAAACCCTAAAAAAAAATCCAAAGTAATCCAATCAACCCATGAAGCACAAATCCAAAACTAGAAGACCAAAACAAGTCCGTCAAGACTAAATGATGTAGGAGACAACAAATGACCAACTCCGATAATGGTGATCTCAACGACACGGTGATCACCTTACCGAAACGAACAAAATCGTATGTCACCGGTAAAAAATGAAACTCCGACGACAGCTCTAGCGACTGCTCCGACGGCGGCGATAGTGACAACAACGTAAACCAGTACACCAGGTAAGTTCCCAGGAAAGAGAGGTGGGTCACTAATGGACATACTTAAATACCAAGTCTTTCTTTGTCAGAACCTTCCTAGACATGCATTTTCACACTACCAAGTAATATCCAGTAACAAAGATAACTCTTTTCTGATGTGGAAGATTAATTTAACCGGCAGCAGTGGCGGTGGCGACTTCAGTAGTGGATAATGGCGAAAAAATTTCAAAATAACCTTAAGCTCTGAAACCATGTTGAATATAGAGGAAATACGGTTTGAGATTAATCTCCCTTGTATATAAACCACACATATGGTAATCTATTTATAATAGAGAGAGGTACAACTAAAAGAGTAACTGAAAGTAAACAAAATAAACAAAAGATATTGTTTGATATTGTGGTTAACATTATCTAACAATATCTTAACTATATCTAAACAATATTTAAACAATATCTAACATTTTTAAACAATGGAAAAGAAAATCTTGGAAAATTTGACTCTAAATCGGATGAAGGGATTTTCTTAGGATATTCTTTAAATAGCCATGCATATAGAATCTTTAATAAAATACTTAAAATAGTAGAAGAATCTGTACATGTTGTATTTGATGAATCTAACCCAGATATACAGAAAAAATTCAGTTTGTGATGCAGATGAAGAAATTTTAACTGATAAAATGTATCAGTTAAAACTTCAAGAATCAACTACTTTTCAGAAACAAGAGGACATTCTTGATGAATCTGAAGAGAAATTGCTCAAAGAATGGAAGACTCTAAGAAATCTCTCAATTGATAACATCATTGGACAAATTAATTAAGGAGTTTCTACCAGAAGTTTTTTGAATAAATTTTGTAATCACATGGCCTTTGTCTCACAAATAGAACCAAAATGTATAACTGATGCATTAAATGATAACAATTGGGTAAATGCAATGCATGAAGAACTAAACCAATTTACAAGAAATAATGTATGGGAATTAATCCCAAAACCAATTGATGCAAATTTTGTTGGAACTAAATGGGTTTTTAGAAAGAAGTTAGATGAAAATAGTATTATCACAAGAAATAAAGCAAGATTAGTTGCAAAAGGATATAATCAGCAAGAAGGAATAGATTTTGATAAAACATATGCACACCGGTTGCTAGATTAGAAGTTGTTAGACTTTTACTTGCTTATGCTTCTATGAAGAATTTCAGGTTATACCAAATGGATATCAAAAGCGCCTTCTTAAATGGTTACTTGAATGAGGAAGTCTTTGTTGCTCAACCTCCTAGATTTGAAGATCATATTCATCTAGAGTTTGTTTAAAAACTAAAAAAGGCCTTGTATGATCTTAATTACTTCCTTGGATTACAATTCAAACAATTACAAGGAGGAAGCTTTCTTCATCAAACAAAATACTATACAAAACTCCTGAAAAAATTTGAGATGGAGCACTGCAAGGAGGCATCCACACCAATGTCCACTAACTGTTATCTTGATGCAGATGAAAATGGAAGCCAATTGATCAAACCGAATATAGGGGGCTTATTGGTTCTCCATTATATCTCACTGCAAGTAGGCCTGACATAATGTTTAGTGTATGCATGTGTGCAATATTTCAGTCAGCTGCTAAAGAATCTCATTTTTCTGCTGCAAAGAGAATCCTCAAATACCTCAAAGGAACATTGAATGTTGGCTTGTGGTATACTGGTGAGTCAAAACTAAATCTAATTGGTTATTCTAACTCAGACTTTGTAGGATGCAAACTTGACAGGAAAATTACAAGTGGAACCTGTCATCTTCTTGGAAGCAACCTAATTTCATGGCATAGAAAAAAGCAATCAGGTGTTGCTCTACCTACAGCAGAGGCAGAATATATTGCTGCTGGAAGTTGATGTGCCCAATCTTTATGGATCAAGCAACAACTTGAAGTTAGACATTCCGGAACAAAACACATTGAGATTAGACATCATTTTATTAGGGATCATGTTTCAAAAGGTGAATGTGAAATCTTTTTCATAGAAACTGAGAAACAATTGGCATACATTTTCACAAAACCTCTTGCTCATGATCGCTTTTATAAAATCATAAATGAATTAGGCATTTTGGATGCATCAAACATTGCATAAATTCTTACTTATTGATTGATTTAATTGATATAAAATAGGTTTAATCGATTAAAATACTGGAATCAGCAAAGATATTCTCTTTTAATCGATTAAATTCTCAAAATAATCGGTTAAATTCACTTATAGAGACTTTCTGAAAAACTATCCGTACTATTTTAATCGATTATTCATCAAATTAATCGATTAAAAGCTCTTGGGTTTCTAGTTTGTATTTCTCATCTCTGTTTTAATCGATTAAAATATGATTTACATCAGTTAAAATCATTAAATGGTACAAAATTAATTGATTCTTTCTCGTTTTAATTTATTAATATTCTATCATTATATTTCTAACCCATATCCAGATGAAAATTAATTTATTAATTGGTAAAATAATTGATTAGTTTGTTCTTGGAAATTTGTTCAAAGTCTTTTAATTGCAAGATTTTGGAAATTAAACAGTCAATCAAAGATTGAAAATCAAGATTCATTAGTTGCTAAATCCAGAAACAATATTAAAGCACATTGTTGACTAGTCAACCTTTATCCTCTAAAAGATCAAATGAACTGATATATTGTAACATTCTACAACCCACTATGCAATTCCAGTACACTTGTTGACTATACATGAGTATGATGCCTGAAGATTTTGATGGTGATTCTAGAGTAAAATACTTAAAGACTTATAATAATTTGTATTTCCTTGTAATAACTCTGTTTTATCTTTTTGAGTCTGTAAAATTAGAGTCCAAGATAGCCAACACATAGTTCATCCTCTAAAAGTTCAATTTTATCAAAACCACCTTATGATAATTGATTATCACTCAGGATAATCAATTATCCTACATTGAAACATGTTTTCTGAAAAACTTGTTGGAATAATCGATTATCTAGGTTGATAATCGATTATTCCAACTGAAATAATCGATTATCTCAGAGGATAATCGATTATCCTGGTCCAGTTTACTCCTCTGCGAAAATGGCTCCATGATAATCGATTATCACTTAAGATAATCGATTATCTACATCTGTTATGACTTTGAATTTCAAATTTTGGACCAATTTTTGAAACACTTATTTCCAATACTTCTATTTTCGAAAACTTCTATTCCCCATACCCGAAATCTCTCTACGTAAGGTTCTCTAAGGCTCTTTGCAAAATATGACAACCTTTTTCATACAAAAGTTAAGAGTTGTGATTGCTAGAGAACTTTGTGTAGGGAAGACAAATGGGCTTTTGAAAACCTAGTGTGGGTTAGAAGCGATAAGAATCACTAAGTGGGTTTCTTGGTGGATTGTGTGTTGTGCTGTCTCTAGGAAAAACTGTTATTCATCCTTTGTGGATTCCAAGGAGGTTTTCATCTCTTGTGACTCAAGAGAGGTGTTTTCTAATCCTTATCTTTTGCAATTTGTAATCTATTGTAAACTGTGATTATAGGACAACGTTAATCCTCTTTTAGAGTTATTAACAACTGAACGTAGGGTATTTTGATCCGAACCAATATAAATCAACTGTGTAATCTTCCCTTATCTCTTTACTTGACAAGCATTTTAATCGATGAAATTTGGGAAAAATAAAAAAACCCTAATTTTTATAACTAAACCAATTCACCCCCCTCTTGGTTTTGTCTACAACCGCAAACATTCCGCTACGCGATTCTAACAAGTGGTATCAGAGCTTGCTTTGTAGGACAAAATTATCCCTTTTGGAAAGTAAGAATGCAAATATTTTTGGAGTCTGTTGATAGGGGTGTTTGAGATGCTGTTATAAATGGTCTTTTTATTCCAAAAATAACTGAAAATGAAGTAAAGGTACCAAAACCATTTTCTAGATGGTCGGCTGAAGAAAATAGGAAAACACAATATGATGTTAGGGCTAGGAATATAATTTCATCTGCTTTGACCCTTGATGAGTTTTACAGGATATCTATTTGCAAGAGTGCTCAAGAGATGTGAGAAATACTAAGAGTAACCCATGAAGGAACCGATGATGTAAAAAGAGCATAGAAGAAATCATTGATTCAAGAGAATGAAATGTTTACAATGCAACTGGGAGAATCAATCTTTGACATTCAAAAGCGTTTCACATATATTGTGAACCATCTCTCCAGGCTTGGTAAGACTTTTGACACTAACGAATTAAATGTGAAAATTCTTAAATCTTTGGATAGGAAATGACAACTAAAAGTGACTCGTCATTACTGAGTCACAAAATCTTGCCACTATGACTATGGTGGCTCTCTTTGGAAAGTTGAGAGAGCATGAACTTGAACTTGGAAGACTAAATGATGAAGAAGGCCAACATCAAAGGAGAAACCTAGCCTTCAAAACTGAAGTTTCTAAAAACAAGAAAAAGAAGGAAGAAGAAAGTTTCGATAGTGAAGAGGATGAAAACTTGAGCCTCATGATTAAAAAATTCACCAAATTCATGAAATCCAAAGGAAGGCAATCATTCAAAGGTAAGAAGAATGAGAAATAAGTATCTTCATTAAACTTTAAATGTTATGGTTGTGGTGAAACAGAACATGTGACATCTGAATGTCCTATTAAGAAGAGTGATGATCATAAAGGAAAGAAATCCTTTAAAAAGAAAGCTTATATAACTTGGGATGATAGTGACTCACGTTCGGAGTCAAGAAATTTGGAAGTTGAAACAAATATTTGCTTGATGACAAATGATAGTATTTCTTCCGATTGTAAGGTAAGTGATTCTGACTATTCTTCAAGTGATGATGAGAATGACTATGATGCTTTGCATAATGCATATCAAGAACTATTTGCTGCTTTTAAAGGTTAGAAAACTGAATATAAATCTTTGAAAAAGAATTTGAATAAACCTGAAAAAGAAGTAGAATCTTTAAAATAAAAAATAGTGATTTTAGAAGAAAAAGGAAATAAACAAATAGAATGTGCATCATGTAAAGAATATGAACATGAAAATGACATACTTAGATACTTACTTGAAAATGCAAAGAAAGAATTAAGTGATTGTTACAAGGATGAAGTTATTATTCAAACTCAAGTAATAATCATGTTCCATGGAAAAAGCCTAAAAATGAAAGAACCCGTAAAGTATGGAATGTGAAAGAAACTAAACCTCCACAAAATGGAAGTAAATTCTTTTCAAAAGGTAAATCATCAAACACATGCTTTTATTGTATGAACCATGGTCACAATTCAAATAAATGTAGAATTAAGCATTTTGGTGTTCCTAAAGGAAAATACATTTGGGTTCCTATTGTTAAATAATGTGATTATTTCTAACCCCAAGGACCCAAAAGTTATGGGGATCTAAGATCTTGTGTTCTTGTTTTGCAGGCATCTACTGAATCCAAAAGTCTATGTAATATCTTGATAGTGGTTTTTCAAGACACATGACTGGGGATAAAAAGAAATTTACACGTTTCACAAATAAAGAATAAGGATACGTGACCTATGGGGACAACAACAAAGGAAGAATCCTTGGAACCAGAAACATTGGTGGTGCAAATACTTTGGAGATAAAGGATGTGCTCCTTGTTGATGGGCTAAAGCACAATCTTCTAAGTATAAGGCAACTTTGTGATAAAGAATTTAAGGTAATTTTTGAAAGTAAGTTTTGCACCATACATCTAAAGGATTATGAGGAAATAGCATTAAAAGGAATTAGGCATAACAATATCTATTTGATAGACTTGGATTCTGCATTTAATGTTGATATAACATGCTTAGTTGCTAAAGAAGAAAATTCATGATTATGGCATAGGAGAGCGACTCATATAAATATGCATCAATTAAACAAACTTATATCAAATGACTTAGTTTTTGGTTTGCCTAAGTTAAAATTTGAAAAAGATAAATTATGTGATGCATGTAAAAAAGGTAAACAAGTAAAATCATTTTTTAAATCTAAGAATATTATTTCCACATCAAAACCTTTAGAACTTTTACACTTAGACTTATTTGATCCATCTAGGATAAAATTTTTTGGTGGAAATTACTATGCTCTTGGCATTGTTGATGATTTTTCTAGGTTTACTTGGACATTTTTCCTAACATTGAAAAGTGAGACTTTTAAGGTCTTTAGGAAGTTTGCCAAGAAAATTCAAAATGAGAAAGACTTAAGAATCAAAGTGTTAAGGAGTGACCATGGAGGGGAATTCCAAAATGAATCGTTTGAAAATTATTGTGAAGAAAATGAAATTTTGCATAATTTTTTTGCACCTAGAACTCCCCAACAAAATGGTGTAGTAGAAAGGAAAAATAGGTCACTAGAGGAAGTTGCTAGAACCATTAAATGAATAAAATGTTTCTAAATACTTTTGGGCTGATGTTGTAAGTACTGCATGTTATGTATTAAATAGAATGCTTATTAGGCCCATCATAAAATCAACTCCTTATGAATTGCTAAATGAAAGAAAACCTAATTGATATGAATCACAAGAGGTGATTTAGGATCATTAGGGTTAGAACCTTGTAAGAAATTTAGGAATTAGAAAGAAGGTGGAAGGAAGGAATCACTCTTCCCAAGGAAGGCAACACACAAAGGATGTGAAAGTCCTTTGATACAGCCACGGGTTCTTGAATCACTCAAGAATTTAGGAGAATCACTCTCACTAAGATAAAAGAGATAAACTCTAATATTTCTGAATAAAATTCCACTTGTTATTTCTTGATAAAAATGGTTCAGCTGATATAGAAGCGTTGCCATCAGAATTACAAAGACTCAATAAAAGAAAATAAATAATAATAATAACCCATTAATCTTGGAGTTGAAAACTATTTAATGGAAACAAATAAAGGCTAATAATGATCCATTAACCTAGGAATTGAAACTACTTAATGACTAATTGTAACTGAAATTGTGGCATCCAAAAGTCAATCAGCTATGCATCCTCTTGGTCTCCCAAAGACTGATAACTAAATTTTCAATTGAGCCCTTATTACAACTTACAATAAAACCAAACTAAAGCCCATTAATTGATTAATCCAAAACACAATTTGGTCAACCAACAATACTTGTTGAAGAGCTTCCTTTATTTCCCTTGCTCTAACCCTTATCATAGGTCATGTTCACATCACTAATATATCTCATTTAAAAATATTTGGTTGTAAATGCTTTGTATTAAATAATGGTAAAGATAACTTAGGAAAATTTGATTCAAAAGCCGATGAGGCTATCTTCTTAGGTTATTCACTTATTAGCAAAGCTTATAGGGTATTCAATAAAAGAACTCTAAATATTGAAGAATCTGTGCATGTTACATTTGATGAAGTTGTAGACCTTGAGGAAAATCCTCTTGAGTCAAGAAAAGACTTGGCGGGAAATGATGAATATGATGATGAGTACTATAAAGAATACTTAAGGGAAGCAGGTGAACAAAAGTATTTGAATGAACCATCTCATTCAAATGAGTTAGCTAAAGAATGGAAATCACCAAGGGGACTTTCTATTGACAATATAATTGGTGATATCTTAAAAGGAGTAAGTACTAGAAATATGAATACTTTTTGTATGTCTGTAGCTTTTGTTTCATAGAATGAACCCAAAAATGTTGAGGAAGCACTTAAAGATAATCAATGGTGCATTGTAATGCAAGAAGAACTAAATCAATTTGAGAGAAACCAAGTCTAGGAATTAATTCCAAGAAAAGAATCCCATCAAGTAATTGGAACGAAATGGGTATTTAGAAACAAACTTGATGAAGATGGAAATATAACAAAAAACAAAGCTAGACTTGTTGCTAAAAGATACTGTCAAGAGGAAGGTATTGATTATGATGAAACCTATGCTCCTGTTGCCAGGTTAGAGGCTATATGCCTACTTCTTGCTTATGCTTCATTGATGAAATTTAAACTATATCAAATGGATGTTAAAAGTGCATTTTAAATGGGTTTATCAAAGAGGAAGTATATGTGGAACAACCTCCTGGATTTGAAGATTTTAAATATCCTGATCATATTTTTAAATTAAAGAAAGCTCTTTATGATTTGAAACAAGCTCCTAGGTCATGGTATGAAAGAATAAGTAATTTTCTAATTTTAAATGATTTTTCTAGAGGTCAAATTGATTCCACTTCGTTTATTAAGAAAGTAAAAGAACATATTTTGTTAGTTCAAGTATATGTTGATGATATCATCTTTGGATCAACTGATAATTCCTTATGTGAAGGATTTGCTAAGATAATGCAGGATAAATTTGAAATGTCAATGATGGGAGAATTATACTTCTTTCTTGGTCTTCAAATTAAGCAACTTAAAGATGACACTTTTGTGTCACAAACCAAATACTGCAAAGAGATTCTCAAGAAATTTGAAATGGATACTACAAAAGCTGCACACACTCCAATGGGAACGTCCTGCTATCTAGATAAGGATGAATCAGGTTTGGAAATAAATCAATCTATGTATAGAGGTATGATAGGTTCACTATTATATTTAACTGCAAGCAGACCTGATATCATGCAATCTATATGTGTGTGTGCTAGATTTCAAGCATGTCCAAAAGAATCTCATCTAACTGCAGTAAAAAGAATATTAAAATATTTAAAAGGAACTACAGGATTTGGTTTATGGTACCCATCTGAAGCTTCTCCTAGCTTATCAGGTTATTCTGATAATGATTATGGAGGCTGTAAAGTAGATAGAAAAAGCACTAGTGGTACTTGTCATCTATTAGGATCATCCTTAGTTTCATGACATTCTAAGAAACAAGCCTATGTTGCTTTATCCACAACTGAGGCTGAATATATTGCAACTGGAAATTGTTATGCTCAAATTATATGGATGAAGCAACAATTAGAAGATTATAATATTTTTCTAAATGACATTCCTTCAATATGTGATAATACAAGTGCAATTAATCTCACAAAGAATCCTGTTATGCATTCTAGAACAAAACATACTGAGATTAGACATCACTTTTTAAGAGATCATATTTCTAAAGGAAATTGTAAAATTGAATATATAGACACAAAACATCAGTTAGCAGACATATTTACCAAACCCCTTCCCAAGGATAGATTCTATGAACTTAGGAGAGACTTAGGAATATTAGAAATAGTCTAAACTCTACTTAACTGTAAAATCTTTGCATTTTGTACTGCAATAATCGATTATTTTGGGTAATAATCAATTATCTTGTGTCTAATACATGTTAAGTTTGTCAAACTCTCTGGAATAATCGATTATCTTGGGTAATAATCAATTATTGAAGCTTAAATGTGTAATTCATGAAAAATCTTTCAGTCAATTCTTTCTATGATAGTTGATTATCTTAAGTGATAATCGATTGTCCATACATATTTTGGGCAGAAATGAAGAAATAATCGATTATCAGGGGGTGATAATCGATAATCCTGCGTCGTTGGAGACAAACTAGTCATTAACAACGACACTTTTTGCTTTAATTCTTGTGAAACTAGCTGTTTATAGCTGTTGGAGGTATTTCCTATATATATGAGGACTCAAAATCGAATCCAAACACTTCCAAGCTTCTCTTCAAGAATTTTGCATCAATTATAAAGCTTGTTCTTGTTTGTTTTGTCTCCCTTAAAGCTTTTGTTTCTCTCCAAAACTTCATATCTTTCACTTTTCTTGTCTTTAATTCACTCTAAATGGCTTCATCTTCCCGGAGAAAGATCCCAACAAGGAGAAGATCTGCTTCTGCATCTCATCCCCGCCCTAATTCTCTTGAAAGGTGGATCTCTGATGATGAAGGAAGACAAGAATATCAGAATTTCTGGAAATAAAGGGGTATTATTACTCCTAAGTTTCTTATTGGAGATCATTTTATTGACAGGGGCTTCAATTTCCCGAATCTCCTTGAACAACAAGGAGTTCTACCCTTCATTGAAATGCAGGGTACCTATTATTCTGACTTGGTCAGGGTATTCTATTCTTGATTCAAATATAGAGATAATGTTGCCACTTCCAGAGTAAAAGGGGTCACCATCATTGTTGATGATGAATTTGGGAGAATGTTGCTCATTTTCCTATTAGAGATGATGCTATCAACATTCTTGCTGATCTGGAAGAATTCAATGGAATTTTGGCATATCGTTCATTCCTTCGCAATCCTGCCATGGAGAATGGCAAACAACTTTTGGCTGATCCTTTAAAGAAGGAGGAACGTATGCTCCTACATCTCATTGTATGGATTTTATTCCCTCGGGCCACAAATCACGCTCAATGCTCTTCTGCTGATCTTCGCATTATATATGCGATAATGAATAATGAGCTTATTGATTGGCCCAACCTTATGACTTTGACGATGTTAAAAGCCAAGCGTCATCCTACCTTCTGGATTCCCTATGCGCTTCTCATCTCCCGCATCTTAGAATATAAGGGAGTGAATCTTGAAGGTGAACAACGGATTCCGACGTTAAATTCTAATAGAATGCTTGACAACACACTTACTCAGCTGCATATGGTAAATGTGAATGGAGTTTACGTTCATAAAGATGATGCTCCTCATATGGCTGAAGTTGCTCAAGATTCTGATGATGAGGATATGCCTGTTGCTAATGTTCCTACTGCTGGAACATCTTCTACTGCTCACTTTGCATCTCGTCCTTCCATTGAAGACATGTTGTTCAGTATGAATCAGAGAATGCAAGATTTCTTTTCTATATCTGAAGAACGACATCAAGAAATCATAAGATGAATTTCGGATGTGGAAGATCATGTGTTAAATTTATGTAGACCCCAAATCTTGTTCGGCCTCAAAATAAAGAGTAGAAGACTTTCGTTCGAAGATGGACAAGGTCTTAAAGGTCCCTAGGATTGATCAATAGGCCCCATACTAGAAGGCTTTTTGTACACAAAAAATAAAAAATTCCACCCAAAAGGTCGAGACCACCGTCTCGTTTGGCGAGACTAACGTCTTGCCATTTGCTAAAGGTGAGACAGCAGTCCTGAAAGTCGAGACGGCAGTCCCGACCTTGTCAGGCGAGACGACCGTCCCGACCTGACAGATGTGGATTTCTATAAAAGGGGGACCTTCTCCTCGTTTTATACAACTTCTCCAACTGAATATACCTTAAAATACTCTTATAGGATCCCTTTGAAGCATTTCCAGAGTCTTAGAGTTCTTAAAAAGTATTCTAAAGTTCTTCGAGAGAAGAGTGAACATCATTGTAGAGCGTGGGGTTTGCCAAAAAGCGCCCTTTTTCAAGAGTATTTTATAAAAAAAACTTGCTTCGAAGGTTCTTTCATATCCCTTACTCTATTTTATCGCTTTTATTAGTTACTATCTTTTTGCATTAATTATTAAGGACCATGTAGTCAATAATTTAAATTTTGCAATGAATAAATAAAGGTAAAAGCATAGTTTTAATGTTCTTATTTCTTTACAAAAATAGTCCATCATAGGGAACCCAAAAGGGACATCGTGGGGAAGGTATTAGCTTCCCCACACGTAACTAACTCCCTTACATAACTCTAGTTGTAATGACCAAAGTTGGTTTTTCTTAAAAACCATCGCCTTCTTTTCCTTTTCCAATGTTTTTGGTAAAAATATTGGTGGCGACTCCAGAACTCATTTATGAAAACCTCATTTTTAGGATAGTTCGGTTATCAAACATCTTAAGGGTGATGACCACACTTTAAAAAACACGAATAATCAAAACCATCACGTCGCTCCGACCGCCTCTTTTGACGGCGGAGACAGATGGCGACTCCACTGGGGAAGCTAGAGAGTTGATCCCATTTAGTGATGGACTAGTTTGAGAAATAAAAACTTGAAATCACGCTTTTACCCTTCCTTGCTTTTATAACATGATTTATTGTTTGACTTTAATAATTGTTGTATGTTTACTTTATGCAATTGTTTGAAATAACAACTGTTCACAAACCCTTGCACACAACAGTTCCCCCTATACACGGGGACAAGTGGGAAAACCTTAGGGAGTGAGTGGCATTGTACGATTTGCCGTAGTGAGGGCCATGAGCCCACCGGTATGGTTGGAAACCACCACTCAAGGTGATAACCTTCCTCTTCTGGCCTAAAGACTGACAAGACCCTAGTGCCATGCATGGTTTGAAGGCTGGGAGAGTGGGGACTCTATAATGGGGGCACCTTGGGGGCCTGGCCTTGGTGAGGATATTTAGAACTACCTTGAATACGCACTCTTCTGCAGGATACCCCTACCTCATGATAAAAATGTCGTCCCACTGTTCGTGGATGAGTGAATTGTTTGTGCATTTGTTTGTTGCATTTGTTTGTTCCATAGCATAATCATACAACAGAAAAATAAAAGAAAAATCTCTCAAAAATATTTTACAATAAACACCCTGCAGACCCCAAATCTTGCCCGACCTCATAATAAAGACCAGAAGACCTCCTTTTTGAAGATGGATGAAGCCTAAGAAGCCATTAGGAGAGACTATTAGGCCCCATATTAGAATAGGAGGGATTTTCTGCATGTAAATAAGGATTTTCGCCTTTTAGGGTCAAGACTGCCGTCTCGGATTCGAGACCGCCGTCTCGACCTTGTCAGACAAGACGACCTGTCTCGACCTGACAGGCGCGAATCCCTATAAATAGTTGCGCCATTCCCCTCATTTCACACAGTTCTTCCATTCTCTCTCTTGAAATCTCTTCAAATTCTCTCTCTAGAACCCCTCCGAAGCATTTCTGGAGTTTCTGAGTGTTTTCTAGAGTTTTTTTTATAGCATTTTTGAGAGATTCCAGCGTTGTAAAGAGCGAAGGGCTGCCAAAAAGCACCCAAATTATTAAAGAATTAATAGAAAGCGTGCCTCGGAGGTTTCTACACTCTCTCTCTCTCTCTCTCCTTTACTGCTTTATTTCAATTATGCAATAGATATAGGGTCATGTAGTCATAATCTTTAAATTCCGCAAAATAAAGGGTAAAATCATGTAGTCATAATCTTTAAATTCCGCAAAATAAACGGTAAAATCGTATTTTCACCAGTTTAATTATTTGATATAGCTGGCCTATCATAGGGAACCCGAAAGGGGCGTCGTAAGGGAACTAACACTTCCCTTACACGTAACTAACTCCCTTACCCAACTCTGGTTCTAATGACTAAAGTTGGTTTTTCGAAAACCAACGCCTTTTTCACTCCTTTTCCGATGTTTTCGGTAAAAACATCGGTGACGACTCTAGAAGAACCCCTCAAAAGTTAGTTCTTGGGTTAGCCCGGTTATCGGATAATCTAAGAGAACCTTTTCGAAAACCTCACCCCTAGGTTCAGCCCGGTTATCGGACAACCTAAAGGCGTTGTAACCACACCTATAAAAACGTGAAAAACGGAAAGTCGAAACCATTGTGTCGCTCCGACCGCCTCGTTTTGACGGCGGTGACAGATGGCGACTCCACTGGGGAAGCCTAGAGAGTTGATCCCATTTAGTGATGGGCCAGCTTAAAATAAATAAACCTAGAAAATTACGCTTTTACCCTGACTTGTATTATAACATGTTTTAATGCTTGGCTTTAATAACTGTTGTTTGTTTATACTTACGTAATTGTTTGAAATACAAAATGTACACAAACCCTTGCACAATACAGTTCCCTCTATACTCGGGGGCAAGTGAGAAATCCATAGGGAGTGGGTGGCAGGTACGGTTCGCTGTAGTGATGGTCTTGTGCCCACCAGTGTGATCGGAAACCACCACTCAAGGTGATAACCTTCCTCTTTTGGCACAAAGACTGACTATGGCCTTAGTGCTAAGCATGGTCGGAAGGCTGGAGAGTGGGGACCCTATAATGGGGGCACCTTGGGGCCTTAGCCTTGGTGAGAACAGTTAGAACCCACCTTTGCCAAAGAACTTTTCTGCAGGAAAACCCTACCTCGTGATTAAAACGACTTCTTGCCTGTTCGTGGATGATCGGATTGTGTGTACATCTGTTTGTTGCATTTGTCTATTGCATAGCATAAACAAACAACAGGAAATCACAAAAAAAAAAACATTTTTTTTGCAATAAACACCCTTATCTCAGACAGTCTGCCTTTTAGCTAGCCTGGTTTCAGGTTCTTTGTAAGCTAAGTAGCCACGTAGTCCGACAGAAGAGATAAGGGACGCTAAATAATCCTTTCGCATGAAGCCATTTTTTTTATCTTGGACAGTCTGCCTTTTAGCTAGCCTGGTTTTAGGTTCTTTGTAAGCTAAGTAGCCACGCAGTTTGACAGAAGAGATAAAAGGCTATAAAATAAAAATAAAAATCGAATAAAGATCCAATTTTAAAACAATAAATGGGACCTTGTTCAAAAAATTTACACTCATATAGTGAAAGTGATCCTAGCAAAGATCTCATTGATTTGATGAAGTCAAAGATAAAGTCAAAGGTCAACTCTGCAGCAGTCAACAAGTCACCCAGATAATTGAGCTGAAGATTTAGTATGTCTTAACAGAAAGTTTAGGTAAAACCATTTTACCTTTTCTACTGCATGAAGCTCCTTCACTCATTTTGCAAAATGCCTCAAAAATAGTCTTAAACAAATCAAAAACAAAAGCATTTTGACAAGAACTTTCTTAACAATGTTTTTTAACTGATATAGTTTTAAAAGAAACGATTAAAATCACTTAGAATGTTTAAAGAAGTGTTTTTACAGTATTTTAATCGATACAAACTTCTTTTAATCGATTAAAACCCTTTAAAACTCTTTATGACCGATTAGAATTCAAATATGACCTAGTCAGAATGAAATATGATCGATCAGATTTGAATTATGAGCGATCAGAATTCTTTTAATCGATTAAAACACGTTTCAATCGATTAAAACCACTTTGGAAGTCAGGATGATCGATCAGAATGAAATTATGACCGATCGAGTTGGTTATGATCGATCGAATTGAATTATGACCGATCAGACTTATTTCAATCGATTAAAACGAATTTCAATCGATTAAAATGACTTGAAAAATTTTGTACAGAGTTTCAATCGATTAAAACGCATTTCAATCGATTAAAATAACTTGGAAAATTTTTGTACGAGTTTCAATCGATTAAAACGTATTTCAACCGATTAAAACAACTTAGAAAAATTCTCGTGCAGTGTTTTTAATCGATTAAAACTTCTTTAGTATCGCTTAAAATAACTTGAAAAGTTTTATAAGAAAGTTTTAAAGTAAATCAATCGATTAAAACACGAATCAATCGATTGAATCACACTTAGAAAATGTTTGTAAAATGTTTTAACTGATATAAACATGGTTGTATCAACTAAAACAATTCTGTTAAAGAAACAAGAACGCATTAATGGGTTGAAAGGACTTTTAATAGATTATAACGGCTATTTCAACAGATTAAAACAAACTTTCAACAGATTAATTAATGCAACAGATTTGAAAATTCTCTTTAAAAACAGTTTTGCTTGAAATTTTTAAACAGAGATTGTACATCAGTTTTTCATACATCCTTAAGCAATCAATCAAGCAACTTGAGCACTTTTTCAAGAAAGATTCGCAACAGCTTTTTTGAAGTTATTTTGAAAATCTTTCTTGAGGCAACTTGCATACTTTGAAGAAGAAACTCTGCTAGATTTGGATAAACTGGTTTGAGCTTTCCAGTTTCTTCTTTGTAAATTCTTTTTCATTACTTTGTATTGTGTTGTGCCTGGAATTTGGGCACAAGTTTTCTCTGCAGCTGGAAGTTGGTTGTGGAGGTTATCAAGAACTGAAATTTGGTTCTTGGTAAGAGGTTGAGCACAGGAGCTGGAATTTGGTTCTTGTGGTTATACCGTGTGGTGCCCGGAATTTGGGTACCGGGTTCTCTGCTGGCTGGAATTTGGTTGCGAGAGGTTTCCAAGAACTGGAATTTGGTTCTTGGTGGAGAGGTTAAGTGCAAGAACTGGAAGTTGGTTCTTGTGTTAGATTAGGTGTAAGATTGTTCGAGTCGTAGAAACATCTATTCTAGTGGAACCCAGCTGGAATTTGGCTGGAGACTGGACGTAGCCCCGATATTGGGTGAACCGAGTATAAAATACCGGTGAAATCTTTCTTAACCTTTCTCTCTTTTATTTCTGTTGCTGCGCTTATATTGTTTGATTGCTTGGTGATTCAAAAAGAGATTTAGAAACTTAATTTTCGAATTAGATAATTTGTGAATTGCGAAAAACTTTCAAAGATCAATTCACCCCCCCTCTTGATCTAAAACTACTTTTCTAACATATAGGTAGTTTATTTTTCAAAAAAGGAAAAAACACGCAAGTGTCATACAAAACATGATAAAAATAAACACTCGCATTCATCCAATAAGCATCATTTTCATAAAACATGCATTTTGGTTTTAGAAAATGGAGGGGACTAGTAGACAATTGAAGAATGTGGACATTCCCCGGTACCATGCTGAGAAATTGGAACGGCTTTGCGCGGTAATGCCACCAGAGGTCTGCTCCGACTTTGAAAAATCCTATGGACGGATTCTCGACCCGCTGAAGATCTATGTCGATCAAGTTTTCGTCAGGGTATTAGTTCATTTTTGGAACTCCAGTCTGCGCTGCTTCGAATTTCCGCAGTTTGATATGGTGCCCACCTTAGAGGAGTACGAAATTATGCTAAAATGGCCCAAATTTGCCAGGGTCCATATCTGCCACGGGGCATATACTCCCGTAGCACAAGTAGCTGCCATCATCCAATTGCCTTTCCGGCAGACTACCCTGATAGGAAAAGGGAGCATCCAGGGTTGGAAAATCTCAATGTTAGAAGACCATCTGCCCGCTTTGGCTGAAAGGACAGAATGGGTCGCTTTTAACAAAACCCTGGCCTTAATCATATTTGGAACGATCTTGTTTCCCTTCCACCTCAACACAGTGGATCAAGCCGTCATGGACGCCTTCTTCGCCTGGGACGTGAACTCAAAGAGTCCCTTGCCTGCAATTCTTGCCGACACCTTGCTCTCGGTGGAATTCTGCCGCCAGAAGCAAGGAAAAACACTTCGTTGCTGCTCTTCACTGCTCTTTGTGTGGGGCATTACACATTTTTACGCCTCTAGCCGCATGGGGATGTTCCCCGACCCTTTGAGAAGCTTCTCCAAAATCCCTCTCCAACGACGCTTAACTTCAGAGTGGAAGGACGAGTTGGAACAATGGGACGCCAACAATTTATCCTGGGTCTGCCCTTGGTTTCGACCTGGCCCAGTCCTCATCAGATGCGGAGACTATCCGAATGTACCCTTGATAAGACTCAGGGGTTGCATAGCCTACTCACCTAGAATAGCTATGAGGCATCTCATGAGGACTCAAACTACAATTTCTCGAGGGGAACTCGGAGGACTGTGTTTTTTCGAAGACCCATGCACAATCACCAACTCACTAGCTGTGAGAAAAGCATGGGAGAAACCAGTCTTTATGGGAGATAGAGAGCTAGGAAAGGCTCGAGTGGCTGTCTCCCGTGATTATGAGGTTTGGAGAAAAAGAAGAGGGATGTCTCAACCATCCACCTCACTCATTACAAACACCAACAGTGAAGAGTTGCAAGCTCAAGTTGATGCCTTGACCCAGAGGATAGAAATCATGGGAGCCCAGATGAGGGCCCTTGAAGAAAGAGAGCAGGGATCTATCCTCACCATAGATGGTCTGCAAAGGCAATGGGGGCATGACTAGAAGTGGAAGAGTCTACTCCCCCAAGGACTCACAAGAAGATGTCCCCAAAAATAAAGGAAAAAATAAAAAGACCGGAGAAAAAGGAAAATAAGGAATCCAAGGAGGAGACAAAAGAATTGCTCCAGTTTATAAGGCAAAGCGAGTATTCCATTATAGACCAGCTCAATCACACACCTACAAAGATAACATTATTATCTTTAATGATGAGCTCAGAACCACACAGAAACGCCCTGCTGAAGGTCTTGAGCGAAGCGCATGTACCTCACTCCATATCCCAAGAAAGGTCGAGAGGATCGTTGGTCACATAATGGCAAGCGATCACCTCACCTTCATAGAGGAAGAGCTCCCCCTCGAGGGATCAAACCATAACAAGCCCTTGCACATTTCCATCAAGTGCAAGGAGTACCTCATCGCCAAAGTTCTTGTGGATAACGGGTCATCCTTGAACGTGATGCCCAAGTGCACACTAGACAAGTTGACTATCCAAGGAACTCGTCTGCACCCAAGTAGCACCATCGTTCGAGCCTTCGACGGATCAAAACGAGAAGTAGTGGGAGAAGTTAAATTGCCAATTCAAGTCGGACCCACTATCTTCAACGTCGATTTCCATGTAATGGATATTACTCCAGCATATAGTTGTCTCCTGGGCAAGCCTTGGATTCATGACACTAAGGCAGTACCTTCGACGCTCCACCAAAAAGTCAAATTCATAGTGGGTGACAAATTGGTCACGGTCCAAGCAGAAGATAATATCCTAATCAGTGGACCGTCCACCCAACCTTATGTGGATGCGGCTGAAGAGGCCCTTGAAACATCTTTTCAAGTACTCGAAATTGCCAGCATAGAGCGACTTCCCAAAAATACGAAGGTAGCCCGCATGATGATGAAGCATGGTTACCATCCTGGCCAAGGATTGGGGGCAGATTCCCAAGGCATGAGGGAACCCCCAGAATTTAAAGACAATCCTTTCAAGCATGGCCTAGGATATGACCCCACTAAGGGCCGAGCGGAGAAAGGAAAAGGGAAGTCTCCCCTCCGCACACTCAAGCAAATTTTCCGAAGTGGAGGGGTGCAAGCGTCAAGAGCTACCCTAGTCATTAGGAAATCTTTTTCTTCATTTAAGGGATGTAAACCCCATGATTGTTAGAGATTATCCCCCGGGGCTAGCCCGACCCCCAGGCATTTTAGGGCACATATTCCCTTATTAATTAATAAAGAATACTTCTTACTATCTGCTTCTCTTCTTGCTATTTCTGACTAGACCTCATAATAACCTTGTCTAAGTAAACGAAAAAAAGGAAAAAGAAGAATAAAAAGCACGTTCAAATAAACAAAATTCGCCATTGCCATTACAATCAAGCTAGTTAATTAGAAACACCAAATAAGGCTTTACCTCACCATAAAGAAAGTCATGCTTCGCTAATATTGTGACCAAAAAAATAAACACACACAAAAAAGAAAGCCCATAGAAGCCAAAGGCCAAAAACAGAAAGGGCAAAACACCCGATAGGAAACCCACTAAGGGGGCTACGCAAAAGATAGGGTCAACCCGGTAGGACACCCGAACAAAAATAAAGGTTAGCCTAGGCAAAAGTTAGGGTTACAAAATAAGGTCCGCTAGGATTCCCCAAAAATATACAAAAAGAAGGAACCTAGACAAAAGATAGGGCCAAAACACAATATCCTAGTTCAAAAGCCCGAAGGGCGATCTAGGGAGGTCAACTAGCCATAAAAAGCAATGGGCGCAAGTGAAAAAAGGGGAAAACATATGCTTAGACAAAAACCTAAACACCTAAGCCTAACCCTAGCCAGCCATTCTTACAAAATCCTTTCCTAAAAATAAAATAACATTCTAAAACACAAGCCATTTAATTTACCTCTTTACTTCTTTTCTCTTGACCATCACACCAAAATTCTAATAATTAATTTGGGAATATGGAGGCGCATAGTCAACAAGAGGATTGAAATCCCTAGAGTGGAGAAAGAGGGACACTACATGGCAAAGAGTGCTCTACAAAAGAAAAAAGGGAAAAAAAGGGAAAAACCAGTTATTCTTCGGTCACAAGAAGTCCGGCATGGTACAACCAAACACGAGAACGCCGATCAGAGGACATTCGATGCTACAAGACACGTCAGTGAAATCCTTCTGAAAAACTAATTGAAATAGGCATTATAGGACATCAAACATGAAAACATTGCATGCATAAAATGTTTTTGAACTAGGTCCTATTTTTTCTAAAAAAAAAAAAACCTAAAATTCGAGACGACTGTCCGGAATTCCCAGACCGTCGTCTCGGTCTCCAGCAAAACGGGACTGTCGTCTCGACCAACGAGACAGCCGTGTCGACTTGGACAAAAATGAGACCGTTGTCCTGCTTGGCAAGACGGCCGTCTCGACTTACACAAATTCGAGACCGCCGTCTTGACTTCCCAGACGGCGGTCCCGAATCTGAATTTTTCCCTATAAATAAGGGAAGGGTTTTGGGGGTTCCTCACAACTCCCCAGCGCTTCAACTCTCTGATCTCTCACTTCCAAGCTCTTCACCACCAAAAAATGTTCCGTGGAAGCCAGACTAGGAAGAGGAGGGGCTCTGCTGGCCCTAGCAGCTCATCGGCACCAGCTCCCCAGGATCCCACTTGGCTCTCTCCACTGCATCAGGCTCGACTTGAGCATATCAGGGGTTACACATGGCACCCCATGCTCAAGCTGGACTTCGGCATCCTCGCCGAATTCGGGTGGGAGGTTGACGTCCGGGCCCACATTGACAGCATTGGGTGGGGTTTCCTCCTGCAGTCTCCACCCACCCACATATACCCTGAAGCAGTACTGGAGTTCCTTGCTTCCATCTCCTACGCCGAGACTCCCGCCATGATTCCCGGCTTGTCACCAGCAAAAATGGTGACATACTTTATGGGTGGGATGTACCGGACCACTACTTTTGACGAATTCAATGTGGCCATCAGATTTGTCCAACCCGGGGATGTGCTAACCCGGGAATACCAGGAGGCCATCTGCTCACGCCCCACCAACCTCACCGCCAGCGAAATGTGGGAGGAACTCACTAGGGCGCCCACTTTGCCCACACTGATGAAGGGCTCAACACTACCCCCAACCCTCCGCATTTGCCACAAGCTGCTGGCGGGGACCATACACGGGAGGAAGGAGAGCCAGGGAAAGATAACCCTCCCCGACCTTTTTGCCCTCTACTGTATGAGCCAGAGGCGTCGGTGCAACCCTGACTACTTCTTCCTGAGGGCCCTCAAGGACTTCGGGAGCAGGCCAGCGGGGGCCGTCCTCATGGCTCCCCTTATTACCCCCCTAGCAGAGAAATGGGGGTGCAGTGGCCGAGAAGCTCTGGCCTCCAACCTACGACCCGAGTCCATTAACGGGTCAATCCTGGTCAGCATGGGGATGCTGATGCGCCACGGGACCCAGCTAGTCCTCCACCCATCGCTGGATTTCACTTTGGACCTCCAAGATATCGTGGCAATGCGCGATCTCCCGACACCTCCCGACTTCCAATAGCCACAACAGTAGCAACAACCACAGCAGCAATATACAAACGACTTTGCTGGCGTGAACCGTAACATTTACGATCTACGCCAGCAATTTGATCAAATGTCTGTGAGGCAAGAGCAGATGTCTCTAAGATAGGAGGCCTTTGACACAAGGCTGGAGACGGTATACCAGTATCAGGAGGGAATGAGGCAAGCAGAATTCCGGAGACATATGTACTGGCAATTCCCCTCCTACGGATTGTCTCCAGACGAGAGCCCATCCTCTTAGAGATAGTGCTCATAGAATAGGACTGTTGTAATAAAATCTTTCATAAATAAAATTCTATTTCATGCATCCTTTTATCCCTTCCAAAAAAGTCAGCGTAACCAAAAGAGTCTAAAAGTAAAAAGACGTACGCGCAAAAAAAAAAGAGCCAAAATCCAAAATCACGGAAAAAGGCAGGATTAAAATAAGTCAACCGCCTTGACCAACAAAACTTCGAAAAACCAAGCAGAAGTCGAACAAAGACTACCCGACCAACCAGTAAGAGTCGGGTGATCACCATCAAAAGATAAAAAACAAAGAATCCCCAGCAATCAACAAGGCTGGACGAACACCAACAAAATCCACGGCACAGACCAGACGAATCTCAGAAGACGAGAGAACACATCTCAACACCGGCGCATGAGCTAGAGCAGTAAGCCACCACCACAATCAAAGGATCGGCTACCGCAAGAAGGAGCATCCGGAGGCTTAACACCAGATGGGGGTGTATACTCATCGGGCCTTACAGAATGGGGCTTACCAGACGGGGGTTCATACTCATCAAACACCAGATAGGGGTGGATACTCATCAGGCCTTACAAAAGGGGGCTTACCAGACAGGGGTTCATACTCGTCAAACACCAAATGGGGGTGGATACTCATCAGGCCTTACAAAAGGGGGCTTATCGGGCGAGGGTTCATACTCGTCAAACCAGATGAGGGTTCGTACTAATCAGCCGAAAGGATCAGCTACTACCAGAAGAAGCGTCCTGGAAGCACACTTTTTCCTGGAAGATCAACCGCAAGACGAAACATCTGAAGGACAATTGGGCAAGAGGGTAAACTCCTTTACCCTCCAGTCGACCTCCTTGGCATAACAGGCCAACAATCGACTAGTCGGGTAAAGGGGGGGCAGCTGTAGACCCCAAATCTTGCCCGACCTCATAATAAAGACCAGAAGACCTCCTTTTTGAAGATGGATGAAGCCTAAGAAGCCATTAAGAGAGACTATTAGGCCCCATATTAGAATAGGAGGGATTTTCTGCATGTAAATAAGGATTTTCGCCTTTTAGGGTTGAGACCTCCGTCTCGGATTTGAGACTGCCGTCTCGCCTTGCAAAAATGGCGAGACCACCGTCTCGTTTGGCGAGACGGCCGTCTCGTCATTCGTGGATGGTGAGACGGCCGTCTCGCCATCCCTGCAAAGCGAGACGACCATCTCGAATGGCAAGACGACCGTCTCGACCTTGTCAGACGAGACGACCCGTCTCGACCTGACAAGCGCGAATCCCTATAAATAGTTATGCCATTCCCCTCATTTCACACAGTTCTTCCATTCTCTCTCTAGAAATCTCTTCAAATTCTCTCTCTAGAACCCCTCTGAAGCATTTCCAGAGTTTCTCAGTGTTTTCTAGAGTTTTTTTTATAGCATTTTTGAGAGATTCCGGCGTTGTAAAGAGCGAAGGGTTGCCCAAAAACACCCAAATTATTAAAGAATTAATAGAAAGCGTGCATCGGAGGTTTCTACACTCTCTCTCTCTCCTTTACTGCTTTATTTCAATTATGCAATAGATATAGGGCCATGTAGTCATAATCTTTAAATTCCGCAAAATAAAGGGTAAAATCGTATTTTCACCAGTTTAATTATTTGATATAGCTGGCCTATCATAGGGAACCCGAAAGGGGCATCGTAAGGGAACTAACACTTCCCTTACACGTAACTAACTCCCTTACCCAACTCTGGTTCTAATGACCAAAGTTGGTTTTTCGAAAACCAACGCCCTTTTCACTCCTTTTCCGATGTTTCCAGTAAAAACATCGGTGGCGACTCTAGAAGAACCCCTCAAAAGTTAGTTCTTGGGTTAGCCCAGTTATCGGACAATCCAAGAGCACCTTTTCGAAAACCTCGCCCCTAGGTTCAGCCTGGTTATCGGACAACCTAAAGGTGTTGTAACCACACCTATAAAAACGCGAAAAACAGAAAGTTGAAACCATCACGTCGCTCCGACCGCCTCGTTTTAATGGTGGTGACACACCCTTATCTTGGGCAGTCTGCATTTTAGCTAGCCTGGTTTCAGGTTTTTCGTAAGCTAAGTAGTCACGCAGTTCGACAGAAGAGATAATGGATGCTAAAATCATTCTTTTGAAATAAACCACTTTTATCTCGGGCAGTCTTTATTTTAGCTAGCCTGGTTTCAGGTTCTTTGTAAGCTAAGTAGCCACGTTGACCTACAGAAGAGATAAAGAGGTCATAAAACGAACAAAAAACAAAATAATGAAATTTAATAAAACGATTTTGACAAAGTCAAATCATTCATATCGCATCATTTCATAAGTGGAAAAACTAGGAGAGAAAATAAGTGCACAAGTAAAGAAAGCATACACATCATACATACACGCATTCATGCTAAGGGGAATTAGATATCTCTGAGACAAAGACAAAAGAGGCCCCGAGCACATTTGTAACCATCCACAAGGAAGGGACAAGTGTGCTAAGATATATGGTGACCTTCGTTATACTTGTCAAATCCATGATGGGGAAGGAACCATTACACCAAAGTGGGTATGACACTCTGCAAAGAGTAAGCTTTAAGGATGATACCTAAGTCATTGTCTTAGAAGATACTAATCCTACACCTATCATTCATCTCCATTAATAAAATTCATTTCGGCATCTTAGAAAGTGGCTTGTCTTCCCATAATCCGAACCCATGCGCAGAAGGCTAAGGCAATGGAGCATCTGGAGGAACAAAACCGCAAACTCATTGTTGAGGTTAGTGCCCTGAGAGAGCAAATGGCGCAGATGATGGAGGTCATGCGCTAGCAAAACCTCAATAAAGGGGAAACTCATGGCAACCACACCTCTCGCCATGAGGAAGAAGAATTATTTTACAAACAAAAAGCCCCCGTGCAGTCTGACACAAGGGCAATGCACATGCATACCCCCGAGGTGTCCAAATAACAAATATTCACCTTGGAAGAAAGGCTGAAGGTGATCGAGGGACACAACTTTGACGTTAAGGAGGCAGCTGACATGTGTCTTGTTAAGAATATCCAGTTCCCTCCAAAATTCAAAGTCCCAAACTTCCCCAAGTATGCAGGACTAACTTGCCCCAATCATCTTACGATGTACTGTCGTAAGATGGATGCACATGCTGAGAATGAGAAACTCCTGATCCAAACTCCTGATCCACTGCTTCTAGGAGAGTTTGGCTGACTCAGCTCTCAACTGGTACATGCAGCTAGAGAAGGGCAAGTCCAAACCTGGAAGCATCTGGCAGACGCCTTTCTCCATTGGTACCGATACAATATTGATCTAACCCCAGATAGTTCAGATCTTAGAACTTTGAGCAAGAGGAACGATGAGCCCTTCAAGGCATATGCCCAGCGGTGGAGGAAGATGGCTGCCCAGGTAGAGCCCCCACTAAAAGACAAGGAAACGGTGGCCATGTTCATTGATTCACTGACATGGCCTTATTATGACAAGGCGATAGCAAGCACGTCCAACCTCTTGTCAGACATGGTCACCATCGGGGAAAGGGTGGAGCAAGGGCTAAGAAGTGGAAAGATAGCGCGATCTTCCTCCTCCAGCGTTTCATTCAAAAAGTCCTTTAGCAAAAGAAGGAAGAGGTTGTGCATGCAATCAATTTCGCTACTCCTTCCTCCGCTCCACAGACGGTCCAAAAACCACGAAAAAAGGAAAGAAAGTTTACCCCTCTTTCGACCTCCTATGGGAAATTGCTGCCCCAATTGCTAGAGGCCAAGCTCTTGGCTCGCGTTCCTCCTAAGAAGATGGAGCCTCCCTACCCCGAGTGGTATAAACCTAATGAAAAATGTGATTACCACTTGGATGCGCCTGGACACTCAATGGATAACTGCTTGACCTTGAAATATAAGGTCCAAGAGCTAATAGACGCCGGGTGGATAAATTTTGACACTCCTGCCTCCGATGTGGATATCAAGCCTCTGTCGAAACTAGAGTGAAAGAAGGGTTGGATTAGGAGGATCAACTGTTAGGGCTCTTTTTCTCTTTTAAAAAAGCTTTTCTTGTATTTCCTACGGTCCCTACCCGTGGCCGTAGGATCACCGATTAAAAGGGCATGTATACACTTTTTTAATACATGAGGCATTTTCCGTCATATCATATTCATTCTCATTCTCTTCCCTTTTCTATTTATTATTCTTCCAAAATAATTGAATAATAAAATCTATGCCTAAAACAGAACCTAGAAGAAAACAATCATGTATGTGATTGATGAACCTCTATGGGATCTGGAAGTCGAAGGCGAATGGGTCGAATCCAACAGTGAATAGGGGACCGTTTCCCCGGACATGCAGAGAATGTTGGAAAAAGAAGCTCGCTCCATACAACCCCATCAAGAGGAAACAGAAACTATCAATTTAGGACAAGGAGACGATAAGAAAGAAATAAACATTGGCACCCAGATTGGTAATGACATCAAGGAGGGACTAATACATCTTTTAAGAGAATATGTGGACATGTTTGCTTGGTCTTATCATGACATGCCCGAACTCGACACAAACATAGTAGAACACCGGTTGCCATTGAAAGAGGGATTTCGACCTATAAAACAAAAGCTCAGAAGAATAAAGCCGGATTGGTCCTTAATGATCAAGGAGGAAGTGCAAAGACAGTTAGACGCTAACTTCCTAATCGTATCCAAGTACCCCGAATGGTTGGCAAACATAGTGCCCGTCATCAAAAAGAGTGGAAAAATCAGAGTATGTGTGGATTATAGGGTCCTAAATCGGGCAAGTCCAAAAGACGATTTCCCCTTACCACACATTGACACGTTAGTGGATCACACCACTACAAACACACTCTATTCTTTTGTGGACGAATATGCGGGGTACAATCAAATTAAGTTGGTCGTCGAAGATAGAGACAAGACATCCTTCATCACACCATGGAGGACATTTTGCTATAGAGTGATGCCTTTTGGGCTAAAAAACGCAGGGACTACTTATCAAAGGGCTATGGTAACATTATTCCACGACATGATCCATAAAGAGATAGAGGTATACGTGGATGATATGATCGCCAAGTCCAGAAACGAGGTGGACCATATTCAATATCTCAAAAAGCTGTTCGATCGACTTCAGAAGTATCAACTTAAACTAAATCCGACAAAGTGTACTTTTGGAGTACGATCAAGCAAACTTCTGGGGTTCATCGTTAGTCAAAGGGGAATCGAGGTAGACCCCGATAAGACAAAGGCAATCCTGGAAATGCCCCCACCAAGGACAGAAAAAGAGGTCAGAGGATTTTTGGGCCGAATAAACTATATTATCAGATTCATCGCATAGTTGATAGACAAATGTATACCCATCTTCAAGCTGTTGCATAAGAATCAACTGACGGTGTGGAACGAGGAATGTCAACAAGCATTCGACAATATCAAGATGTGCTTGACCAACCCACCGATATTGGTGCCACCCATCGAAGGAAAATCTGTGATCTTATATTTATCGGTACTAGAAGAATCCATGGGATGCGTGCTTGGTCAACAAGATGAAACAGGGAAAAAGGAGCGAGCCATATATTATCTTAGCAAAAAGTTCTTAGACTATGAGACCCGCTATACGCCATTCAAAAAAACATGTTGTGCATTGGTGTGGGCAACTCAACGTGTGCGACAGTACATGGCTCGACATACGACATGGTTGGTCTCCAAAATGGACCCGATCAAATACCTCTTCGAAAAGCCCATCTTGACCGAAAGAATAGCTAGGTGGCAAGTACTCCTCTCAAAATTTGATATCATTCATGTCACCCATAAAGTTATCAAGGGTAGTCCCCTAGCGGACTATCTAGCACACAAATTGATAAACGAGTACCAATCCCTGCAAGATGACTTTCCCGACGAACATATCATGCACATTGAACACAAAGAGACCAAAGAAGATGTCTGGACTATGTTTTTCGATGGAGCCTCAAACATGCTTGGGCACGGGATCAGAGCCATCTTGATATCCCCAAAAAAGAAATATATCCCGATAACGGTCAGGTTAAACTTTGACTGTACAAATAATATGGCCAAATACGAAGCCTGTGCATTGGGAATCCAAGCAGCTCTAGATCATGGGGTGACCAAACTCAGAGTTTTCGGTGATTCATCCCTTGTTATCTATCAACTCAAGGGTGAATGGGAAACCCGAAATTCCAAATTAGTCCCATATCTAGAGTACATTTGCGACTTGATTTCGAGGCTGGAAAGCATCACTTTCGAGTATATCCCTCGGAAAGACAATCAATTCGCAGACGCCCTCGCTACTTTATCATCCATGTTCTCTTTAGACCAAGAGCATGAGATGTCGACTGTTCAAATCAAGCTGCATGACAAACAAGCTTTTTGCATGACAGTAAATAGTGAGCAAGACAAAAACTCCTCGTATCACGACATTAAGCAATACCTCACGAAGGGTGAATATCCTGAAGGAATAAGTGATAATGACAAAAGGATCATCTAGAAGAGGGCCACAGGGTTTGCATTAATTGGAGAAACCCTTTATAAAAAGAATTTCGACTCCACTTTGTTAAGGTGTGTGGATCACGAGGAGGCTCAAACTCTGATAGAGGAGATTCATAAAGGAGCTTTTGGGACCCATGCGCCAGGGCATGTCATGGTAAAGAAGATCTTAAGGGCAGGATATTGCTGGTCCATAATGGAAGGCGACTGTCGCCAATATGCTAAGCGATGCCGCAAGTGCCAAATCTACGCCGATAATGTTCACGTCCCGCCCGCACCTCTCAACATCTTAGCCACACCATGACCATTCTCCATGTGGGGCATGGACGTCATCGGACCCATCGAACCCAAAACATCTAATGGTCACCGTTTTATCTTGGTAGTCATTGACTATTTTACTAAATGGGTAGAGGTGGCATCCTACGCACACGTGACTAGGAAAGTGGTAACCACCTTCATCAAGAGGAATATTCTATGTCAGTATGGTATCCCTCATCAGCTCATTACTGATAATAGGACCAATTTGAACAACAAGATGATGGAGGAGTTATGCCAAGATTTCAAGATTCAACATCACAATTCCTCTCCATACCGACCCAAAATGAACGGTGCAGTGGAGGCGGCCAACAAAAACATAAAAAAGATCATCCAAAAGATGGTGATAACATACAAGGATTGGCACGAAATGCTGCCCTTCGCCCTACACGGATATCAGACTTCCATACGGACCTCCACCAGGGCCACTCCATTCTCCCTCATATACGACATGGAGGTTGTATTACCAGTGGAAGTCGAAATATCCTCCCTAAGAGTCATTATGGAAGCAAAGCTGATCGAAGCAGAATGGGTCCAAAATCGATACGACCAGCTTAATTTGATCCAAGAGAAACGGCTGGACACCATATGTCATGGGCATGCCTATCAAAAGAATATCAAGAAGGCCTACGATAAGAAGATCAATCCCCACACTTTTCAAGAATGAGATTTAGTAATAAAGAAACTACTTCCCGGCCAGAAGGACAAACTTGGAAAATGGGCAGCAAACTACGAAGGACCCTTTGTGGTCAAGCGAGCTTTCTCAGGAGGAGCCCTTATCCTCACTAACATGGACGGAGAAGAGCTTCGGTACCCGGTCAACTCAGATGCGATAAAGAAGTATTACGCTTGAAGACATTGTTCATGACCCGTCAGGACAAAAACTCGCAAAGAGCGTCCTGGGCAAAATATAGGGTCCATATCCCTCGCTAGGACACGTCCTAGGCAAAATTTAGAGGTTCTTCTTTCAAAAAAACAAACAAAAAAGAGAAATGATTACCTTAGCCGAAAACTACAAGGCGACTAAGGTAGTATCCTTTCAGAAGCAAGCAAGCTTTGCATAGTCTTCGCTCCGAGCTCGAGCATCTCAACTGAAGCGACTGGGAGAAATAGGGAGGCAGATGTTAGGGACATGATTATTATAGCTTATACAGTGTAGCCAACCTTGGCCAGCCATGCTTTTAAATCCCTTTGAAAACCCCTTTATAAAAATAAACCATTTGTTTATATCAATAAAATTGTCTTTTACTTCTTTTCTCTTGATCAAATTATGAAAATGCCTCTCTATTAATGAAACATAAGCATGCATAAAGAACCAATACAAGAAAGCATAAGAAAAGGAAAAGGGGCCCACTAAATCAAGAAAATCGAAACAAGGGTTATCCAAACAAAAGATAAGACGAGAGCGAGATTCGTAAAGGAATCTTTCAGCCCCCTGCAACTAGTGGAAGAATAGTCACTTTCTAAACACATTTCATAAAAAGATAGATTGCATTTAAGGCATCCACACAAATAGTCGCACAATACGACTCTGTCAAAATCAAAAACAAAGAAAATCTCTGTAGGAAAATAACAAAAAGACACATTCATATTGGGAGATTAGGCTCCATGATTATGATTAAAAACAAAAAGTAGCCCAAAAAGTTCCTTCCAAGAAAACAGAATAAAGCTCCCAAGCATTAACCACCATTCTCCCATCAAAAAGAGAAGGAAATCAAGCAAAACATCCACCTGCTCAGAGGCGTCACCCAAAATCAACAAATCCCAAGCGGATTCCTGCCCACATAAAAGGCATCCAACAATGTCGGATGACCATTACAAAAGCTCGAAAAACAAAAGAATCCCTAGCATCCAACTAGTTGGAGGAAGACCAACGAATCCCCGACAAACTGGAAGACTTCATCAGAAAAGTCATAAACAAATTATCAAGCAAAAAACACTCCCTACGGAGACGGCGCATGAGCCAAAGCAGTAATCCGCCACCACAACTTTGTGACAAGGAAGGTCCCGAAGACAAAGACTTGCACACAGGCAAGATCACTGCGCATGAACAAAATCAGTAAGTCGCACCAGTCCTACAAAGTGGACTTCCAAACCAAACGAGGGTTCGTACTCGCCAAACCAGATGAGGGTTCGTACTCATCAACCAAGGGGTCAACTACCACATCAAAGGAGCATCCTGAGGTTTCCAACTTGTCAGCTACTGCATCAAAGGAGCATCCCAAGGCTACAATAACCAGACGGGGGTTCGTACTCACCAAACCAGATGAGGGTGCATACTCATCCAGTCCTACGAAGTGGGCTGCAAGTTTTACAACAACCAGATGGAGGTTCGTACTATTCAAAACCAGATGGGGGTGCGTACTCATCAAGCCTTACAAAAGGGGGTTTAAACTAGACTTTACAACCAAAGGGGTCAACTACCGCATCAGAGGAGCATCTTGGAAGATCACACTTAGCGTCCAGAGGGTCGGCTACCACGACAAGGGAAGCAACCGAAGGACAACCAGGCAAGAGGGTCAACTCCTTCACCCTCCAGCCGATTTTTTTGGCATATTGAGCCAACAATCGGCTAGTCAGGTGAAGGGGGGGCAGCTGTAGACCCCAAATCTTGCCCAACCTCAAAATAAAGAGCAGAAGACTTCCGTTCGAAGATGGGCAATGATCAATAGACCCCATACTAGAATAGGAAGACTTTTTGTACACAAAAAATAAAAAATTCCACTCAAAAGGTTGAGACCGTCATCTCATTTGGCGAGACCACCGTCTCGCCACTTGCCAAAGGCAAGACCGCCGTCTCGCCATTTTCCAAAGGCGAGACAATGATCCTGAAAGTCGAGACGGCGGTCCTGACCTTGTTAGGTGAGACGGTTGTCCCAACCTTGTCAGGCGAGACGGTCGACCCGACTTGACAGACGTGAATTTCTATAAAAGGGGGGTCATCTCCTCATTTTCTACAACTTATCCAACTGAATATACCTTAAAATACTCTTCTAGGATCCCTCTGAAGCATTTCCAAAGTCTTAGGGTTCTTAAAATGCATTCTAAAGTTCTTCGAGAGAAGAGTGAGCATCATTATAAAAAAAAGCTTGCTTCGAAGGTTCTTTCATATCCCTTACTCTATTTTATCGCTTATATTAGTTACTATCTCTGTGCATTAGTTATTAAGGGCCATGTAGTCAATAATTTAAATTTTGCAATGAATAAATAAGGGTAAAAGCATAGTTTTAATGTTCTTATTTCTTTACAAAAACAATCCATCATAGGGAACCCGAAAGGAGCGTCGTGGGGAAGTTAATACCTTCCCCACACGTAACTAACTCCCTTACCTAACACTGGTTGTAATGACCAAAGTTGGTTTTTCTTAAAAACCATCGCCTTCTTTTCCTTTTCCAATGTTTTTGGTAAAAATATTGGTGGCGACTCCAGAAACCATTTATGAAAACCTCATCTTTAGGATAGTTCAATTATCGGACATCTTAAGGGTGATGACCACACTTTAAAAATGCGAGTCATCAAAACCATCGCGTCGCTTCGACCGCCTCTTTTGATGGCGGCGACAATTTAGAAGATAGATTTGATGCAAAATTTAATAGTGATGAGAGTGAAGAGTTCTAATTTCTTCAAAATTCTTGTTTGTTCTATTATCTTGTTTGCTCTATATTAACTTGTTGAATAAAAATTCTGTGTTTGCTTTGATTGACGGGGAGTTGATTACTTTTCTGCATATATTGAGGGGGAGATCCTATTCTTTTTTATTATGATAAAATAGGGGGAGAAATATTTAAAGTAGGTATGTTTAATATTTTTCTTTCATAGTTGTGTCAGGTAACAGGTTATTACAAAGAGGCTTTAAAGCATATTTTTATCATCATAAAAAAGGGGGAGATTGTTGACTATACATGAGTATGATGCCTGAAGATTTTGATGATGATTCTAGAGCAAAAGACTTAAAAACTTGAAGACTTATAATAATTTGTATTTACTTGTAATAACTCTATTTTATCTTTTTGAGTATGTAAAATTAGAGTCCAAGATAGCTAGCACATAGTTCATCCTCTGAAAGTTTAATTTTATCAAAACCCCTCTGTGATAATCGATTATCACTCAGGATAATCGATTATCCTGCATTGAAACAAGTTTTCTGAAAAGCTTGCTGGAATAATTGATTATCTGGGTTGATAATCGATTATCCCAACTGAAATAATCAATTATCTCAGAGGATAATCGATTATCCTGGTCCAGTTTACTCCTCTGTGAGAATGACTCTGTGATAATTGATTATCACTTAAGATAATTGATTATCTATGTCTGTTATGACTTTGAATTTCAAATTCTGGACCAATTTTCGAAACACTTATTTCCAATGCTTCTATTTTCGAAAACTTCTATTCCCTAGACCCTAAATCTCTCTACTTAAGGTTCTCTATGATAGAAAAAGAGGCTGAGATCAAGAGGGGGGGTGAATTGATCTTTGAAAGATTTTCACAAATTTGCAGATTATCTATTTCTCAGATTAAGATTTCAGATCAGT
Organism: Sphenostylis stenocarpa; assembly: GCA_963425845.1. NCBI lineage: Eukaryota > Viridiplantae > Streptophyta > Magnoliopsida > Fabales > Fabaceae > Sphenostylis > Sphenostylis stenocarpa. The sequence goes on from OY731404.1 coordinate 61,895,878, forward strand.
TCTTGAATCACACAGCAAGCAATCAAAAATAAATGCAGTCACAGAATTAAAGAAGAGAAAGGTTTAGAAAGATATCACCAAAGTTTATATTGGTTCACCCAATCCCAGGGCTACGTCCAGTCTCCAACCAAATTCCAACTGGGTTCCACTAGATTGAATGTTTTACAGATTACAACCTTAATCACACACTCAATCTACCACAAGAACCACAATTCCAGTTCTTGCACCTAACCTTTCACCAAGAACCAAATTCCAGTTCTTGACCTACCCTGCAGCCAAATTCCAGCTACAGAAACCAGTGCCCACAATTCCAAGCACCAACAATACAGTCAAAGAAAGTAAAGAAACAAACAGAAGAAACTAAAACACTCAAACCAGTTTTATGCAGTTCTGCAATATGTGTTTCTTCTCCAAAAGAATGCAATTTGCCCCAAGAAAGAACTTTGATGAACTTCACAAAAACTAGCGTGATTCTATCTTGAAAGTAGCACTTTTGATTGCTTGATTGATTGCTAAAAGATGTATATAAGATGATGTATAAAAAGTTCAAGCAACTCTGTTTATATAGAAGATTTTCAAAACTGCTGGTTTAATTAATTTGTTAAAATAATCTTTTAATCTGTTAAAAGTCTTGTTTTAATCTGTTAAATCTTCTTTTAATCCATTAAAACGTTCTTGATTATTTTCCAGATTTATTTTAACTGATACGACAACGTTTATATTAATTAAAACTCTTTGTAAAAAATCTTCTAATTTGTTTTAATCGATTGTTTCATGTTTTAATCGATTAAAATACTGTAAAGCTTTCTTGTAAACTTTTCCAAGTGATTTTAACTGATAAAATTCTGTTTTAATCGATTAAAACGCTAAGTAGAAATTTTCTTAAGTTGATTTAATCGATTGAAACGTAGTTTAATCGATTGAAATAATTCTGATCGGTCATAACCTAATTCAGATCGATCATAACCGGTTCTGATCGGTCATACCTCAATTCTGATCGATCATATTTGGTTCTGATCGGTCATAAACCCATTCTGATCGGTCAACCAGTACTCCAAGTGGTTCTAATCGATTATTTCAAAGTTGTATCGATTAAAATACTGCCAGAACACTTCTCTGAACATTTTAAGTGATTTTAATCGGTTATTTCGAAACTGTATCAGTTAAAATACTGACTGAAGGTTTTCAAAACTTCCTTTAATGAAGTCAATCGATTATTTCGAAGTTATATCAGTTAAAAAAGTGTGAAGAAAATTTTAGTTGATAAAGCTTATATGCTATTAGTTAAAATAGTTGATTAAGAAAGTTTTTATCAAAATACTTTGGTTTTGACCGTTTAATCGCTTTTAGAGGCATTTTGCAAAATCTTTTAAGTGAAGAAACTTCATGCAGCAGAAAAGATAAAAATGATTATACCTAAGCAGAGCTGCAGACACACTAATCTTACTACTCTTTAATCCAAGTGACCTTTTGACTGCCACAAAGTTGCCTTTGACTTCATTCTTGACGTCATCAAATCAACAAGATCTTTGCCAATGTAATTCAATAAGATCTTCATCACTTTTAGTCTCCTCCTATTTGATGAAGACAAACATCACTTTGAAAAATAACTCTGCAGAAGAAGTCACTTGATAAAATAGATTAGTGAGTAATCAAAAATTAATCAGTTTATTCATTTCTTCCCCTAAATTGCTGCTCTCCTAAAGAACTATATCTGCCCCTAAATTGATCAGAAGTAAAGCAATTATTTCTCCCCTTTTGACTTCATAAAAAAAAATAGGGAATAGAGGAACAATATGATGCATGGTATGTAACAGGTCTTAGATTTTGAAAATAGGAAGAAGAAAAAAAAATTTGGATACGATACTTTACTGATGTAAAGACCAATCAAAGTTGATTCAAACTTATCTTCATTAACACGTCTGTAAGGAATACAATTAACACATGTAAAGATAAGGGAACCACGCTTTAGTAGCATGTTACAAGAACAACCATTAACTAAATCCTTTAATTTTTCTTCCCAGAGTAAAAATCAATTAAAAACAGGTCAAAATCGATTAAAAAGTTCTTGTTAATGATTTTAATCGATTGAAATGAAGTTTTAATCGATTGAAACAGTGATGAAATTTGAAAGTTTAAAACATAAGCTGATATAATCAATTAAATCGACATTTAATCGATTAAAACAGGAAAGAAAAATACTGTATAAGTGCTTTTAATCGATTTAAAGTTTGTTTTTATCGATTAAAACAACCAGTTTTGAAAACTAAGAAATGTTTGATGCATCTAAAATGCCTAGTTCAGTACGAATTTTGTAAAACTGATCACGAGCAAGAGATTTTGTAAAAATGTCTGCTAGTTGTTTTTCAGTTTCTATAAAGAAAATTTCACAATCACCTTTCAAAACATGATCTCTAATGAAATGATGTCTGATTTCTATATGTTTTGTCCTAGAATGTTGTATTGGGTTTTTAGTTAACATGATGGCACTAGTATTATCACATAAGAGAGGAATTTTTCTGAGAATTAAACCATAATCCTCAAGCTGTTGTTTGATCCAAAGAGATTGAGCACAACAACTTCCAGCTGCAATGTATTCTGCTTCAGCTGTAGAAAGAGCAACACATGATTGCTTTTTACTATGCCAAGAGACTAGACTGCTTCCAAGGAGATGGCAGGTGCCACTGGTGCTTTTCCTATCAAGCTTACAACCTGCAAAATCTGAGTCAGAGTATCCAATTAAGTTTAGTTTGGACTCACCAGGATACCATAACCCAACATTTAAAGTTCCTTTGAGATATTTGAGGATTCTTTTTGCAGCGGTAAGATGAGATTCTTTTGGTGCAGATTGAAACCTGGCACACATACAAACACTAAACATAATGTCAGGTCTACTTGCTGTTAGATATAGTAAAGAACCAATAAGCCCTCTATATTTTGTTTCATCAACAGGTTTTCCTTTTTCATCAGAATCAAGATAGCAATTTGTGGACATTGGTGTTGATGCTTCTTTATAATGTTCCATCTCAAATTTCTTTAAAAGTTCTGTGCAGTATTTAGTTTGATGAAGAAAACTTCCTTCTTGAAGTTGTTTAACTTGTAATCCAAGAAAATAGTTGAGTTCCCCCATCAGAGACATCTCAAATTCTCCCTGCATATCTTTGATGAAATCTTTACATAAAGACTCATTAGTGGCTCCAAATATGATGTCATCAACGTATACTTGAACCAGAATTACATCAATATTTAATTTCTTTAAAAATAAAGTTTTGTCAACCAAACCTCTTTGATATCCCTTTGAAATGAGAAAAGTACTTAACCTTTCATACCATTGTCTTGGGGCTTGTTTGAGACCATACAATGCTTTCTTTAATCTATAAACATATTCTGGATGAATATGATCTTCAAAACCAGGTGGTTGAGTAACAAAAACTTCTTCTTTCAAGTAGCCATTTAGAAAAGCACTTTTGACATCCATTTGAAATAACCTGAAACTCTTTATTGAAGCATAAGCAAGTAAAAGTCTAACAGCTTCTAATCTAACAACTGGAGCATATGTTTCATCAAAATTAATTCCTTCTTGCTGATTATAACCTTTAGCAACTAATCTGGCCTTGTTTCTAGTGATTATACCATTTTCATCCATTTTATTCCTAAAAACCCACTTTGTACCTACAATATTTGCATTATCTGGTTTTGGAATTAATTCCCATACTTCATTTCTTGTAAATTGATTTAATTCATCATGCATAGCATTAATCCAGTTATTATCCTTTAATGCATCAGATATGGTTTTTGGTTCAACTTGTGATACAAATGCCATGTGATTGCAAAATTTATTTAAAGATCTTCTACTGGAAACTCCCTGATTTATTTCACCAATAATGTTGTCTATTGAAAGATTTCTTGGAGTTTTCCAATCTTTGGGCAGCTGTTCTTCAGTTTCTTCAATCTCTTCAACCTGTTTTTGAGAAACTGATGATTCTGGCAGTTTTAACTGATACATTTTATCAGTTAAAACATCATCTTCTGTACTATATTCAGAAATATTCTGCATACATGGGTTAGTCTCATCAAATATAACATGGACATATTCTTCTACAGTATTTAGCCTTTTGTTAAAGATTCTATAAGCATGGCTATTTAATGAATACCCCAAGAATATACCTTCATCTGATTTGGAATCAAACTTTCCAAGATTTTCTTTTCCATTGTTTAAGACAAAAACTTTGCTTCCAAATACTCTAAAATAGTTTATGTTAGGCTTTTTACCTTTGAATAATTCATAGGGAGTTTTCTTAAGAAAAAGTCTGATTAAAACACGGTTTAATACATGGCAAGCAGTGCTAACGACATCAGCCCAAAAATATTTTGGTAATTCTTTCTCATTGAGCATTGTCCTAGCTAGCTCTTCAAGAGAACATTTTTTCCTTTCAACTACACCATTCTGTTGAGGAGTTCTAGGAGTAGAAAAATTATGCTTGATACCATGTTTATCACAAAATTTATTGAAATTTTCGTTTGAAAATTCTCCCCCATGATCACTTTGAATACAAGAGATAAAATAGCCTTTTTCATTTTGAATTTGTTTCGCAAATGTCTTAAACAAATGAAAAGTATCAGATTTTAATTTTAAAAATAATGTCCAGGTAAATCTTGAGTAATCATCTACTATAACCAATGCATATAGATTACCTCCTAAGCTCATAGTTCTAGAAGGACCAAAGAGATCCATGTGCAAAAGTTCAAGAGGTCTAGATGTTGAAACAATATTTTTTTGTGAAAAAGAATTCCTTACTTGTTTCCCCTTTTGACATGCATCACATACTTTGTCTTTCACAAACTTAAGTTTAGGTAAGCCAACTACAAGATCTTTAGAAATCAGTTTATTTAGATGATTCATATGAATATGAGCTAACCTCCTATGCCACAACCAAGAATCATTTTCTTTAGAAATTAAGCAACAGTTTTTAGCAGAATTAGTATCTAACATGTAAATATTGTTGATCCTCTTACCGGTAATCAGTACCTGTTCTGAATCTGATTTGATTATTTGACATTGATTTTGTCCAAAAACAACTTTGTGTCCTTTATCACAAAGCTGACTAATACTAATCAAATTATGTTTTAAACCTTCAACATATAACACATTGTTAATAATACCTGATTCTGTGCATTTGATGTCACCTATTCCAAGGATTCTTCCTTTGTTATTATCCCCATAAACAACAGTCCCACCATTCTTAAGTTTTAAGTTGCAAAATTTTGTAATATCACCTGTCATGCGTTTTGAACATCCACTGTCAAGGTACCAGAGGTCTTTAGTTTGTTTTGCCTGAAAAGAAATTAGTAGTACAAAATGATACAGAATTGAAATAAATAATTAATTCTGTACTGGAAGTGAAATTTTAATCGATTAATTGGATATTCAATCGATTAATCAAGTTCTGGAGAGAATATATCAGAATAATAATCGATTTAAATGAGGAATAATCGGTTAATTTTTGTCCTGTTAATGATTTTAACTGATATAAATCCATTTTAATTGATTAAAACAGTTAAACTGGATTCCATAGAACATTTTAATCGATTAATTCATATTTCAATCGATTAAAACTGTACGGATAGCTTTTCTAGTATTCTCTGTAAGTGATTTTAACCGATTCAAATAGTTTTATATCAATTAAAATACTCAGTCCATGAATCCAGAACCAAATTTGTTGTTTTGAATACCAAGGGACTTCCAGATTTTGTTCCTGCAAAACAGATTAGGCAAATTTCTGGTACCCCTTTTTAATTACTGGGTCCAATCATGTTATTTGAAATGGTTTTTTAGGTATCCACTTCATTTTACCTTTAGGAATAGCATATTTCTTAATTCTGCAATATTTCACAGAATGACCTTTCTTCATGCAGTAAAAACATTTAACAAATGGAGATGACACAAATTTACTATATGTAAAATAGTTTTTAAGTACTCTAGTTTTCTTTCCAATGGGAGGTGTAAAACCTATTCCACCACGGTTAATAACTAATTTTTGAGAGTCAAGTATCATATCAAGACTAGTCTTTCCTTTTGCTAGTTTAGATGCAGTCTTTATTAAATATGTTACTTTCTCTTGCAACTCAGGACAATTTTTACGATCTTTAACATTACACATGCAATCAAAGTTATTACCTATATCCAAATTTTCATTTTTGATTTCTTCATCAACTATTTTCTTTTCAAGAAGAGTGATCTTGTTTTCTAATAGATTATTCATACTTTTTAATCTTTTGTTTTCAGTTTCTAATCTTTTAGCTACAACAAGCATTTCATAAAAGGCATCTTGTAAAGAACTATAGTTCAGAGTAGTTGTTGAGTCAGAACTTACACTGGTTATTGGAGAATCCGAATTGACCATTAAGCATGTCTCTGTAGTTTCTTCATAGGCCATTTCAAGGGTTTTCCACATTTGTGTAGCAGTTTGACAATGTGCTATCCTGAAAAAATTGTTTCTGTTAAGTGCAGATATGATGATATTTTTGGCAATACAATCATCTTGGATTAACTTTTTTTTAGTCATTTAAGCTACACCAATCTTTGTTAAAAATATCAGTTTCTTGTTCAATGCTATTCCAAACATTTATACTAACAGATTCAATAAAGATCTTCATCCTAATTTTCCAAAATGGATAATCTGTTCCACAAAACAGTGGAGGTCTATCAATATAAGCACCCTCAGAAAATTTATTTCCAGCCATGGATCGAAAGACTTGAATAACTCTCAAGAACCTTGCTCTTGATACCAATTGTTAGAAAAAGAGGCTGAGATCAAGAGGGGGGGGGGTGAATTGATCTTTGAAAGATTTTCGCAAATTTGCAAATTATCTATTTCTCAGATTAAGATTTCAGATCAGTTCTTGAATCACACAGCAAGCAATCAAAAATAAATGCAGTCACAGAATTAAAGAAGAGAAAGGTTTAGAAAGATATCACCAAAGTTTATACTGGTTCACCCAATCCCAGGGCTACGTCCAGTCTCCAGCCAAATTCCAGCTGGGTTCCACTAGATTGAATGTTTTACAGATTACAACCTTAATCACACACTCAATCTACCACAAGAACCACAATTCCAGTTCTTGCACCTAACCTTTCACCAAGAACCAAATTCCAGTTCTTGACCTACCTCATGACCAAATTCTAGCTACAGAAACCGAGTGCCCACAATTCCAGGCACCAACAATACAGTCAAAGAAAGTAAAGAAACAAACAGAAGAAACTAAAACGCTCAAACTAGTTTTATGCAGTTCTGCAATATGTGTTTCTTCTCCAAAAGAATGCAATTTGCCCCAAGAAAGAACTTTGATGAACTTCACAAAAACTAGCGTGATTCTTTCTTGAAAGTATCACTTTTGATTGCTTGATTGATTGCTAAAAGATGTATATAAGATGATGTATAAAAAGTTCAAGCAACTCTGTTTATATAGAAGATTTTCAAAACTGCTGGTTTAATTAATTTGTTAAAATAATCTTTTAATCTGTTAAAAGTCTTGTTTTAATCTGTTAAATCTTCTTTTAATCCATTAAAACGTTCTTGATTATTTTCCAGATTTGTTTTAACTGATACGACAACGTTTATATCAATTAAAACTCTTTGTAAAAAATCTTCTAATTTGTTTTAATCGATTGTTTCATGTTTTAATCGATTAAAATACTGTAAAGCTTTCTTGTAAACTTTTCCAAGTGATTTTAACTGATAAAATTCTGTTTTAATCGATTAAAATGCTAAGTAGAAATTTTCTTAAGTTGATTTAATCGATTGAAACGTAGTTTAATCGATTGAAATAATTCTGATCGGTCATAACCTAATTCAGATCGATCATAACCGGTTCTGATCGGTCATACCTCAATTCTGATCGATCATATTTGGTTCTGATCGGTCATAAACCCATTCTGATCGGTCAACCAGTACTCCAAGTGGTTTTAATCGATTATTTCAAAGTTGTATCGATTAAAATACTGCCAGAACACTTCTCTGAACATTTTAAGTGATTTTAATCGGTTATTTCGAAACTGTATCAGTTAAAATACTGACTGAAGGTTTTCAAAACTTCCTTTAATGAAGTCAATCGATTATTTCGAAGTTATATCAGTTAAAAAAGTGTGAAGAAAATTTTAGTTGATAAAGCTTATATGCTATTAGTTAAAATAGTTGATTAAGAAAGTTTTTATCAAAATACTTTGGTTTTGACCGTTTAATCGCTTTTAGAGGCATTTTGCAAAATCTTTTAAGTGAAGAAACTTCATGCAGCAGAAAAGATAAAAATGATTATACCTAAGCAGAGCTGCAGACACACTAATCTTACTACTCTTTAATCCAAGTGACCTTTTGACTGCCACAAAGTTGCCTTTGACTTCATTCTTGACTTCATCAAATTAACAAGATTTTTGCCAATGTAATTCAATAAGATCTTCATCACTTTCACTCTAATGCTCTCTGCAAAATATGACAACCTTTTTCATACAAAAGTTAAGAGTTGTGATTGCTAGAGAACTTTGTGTAGGGAAGAAAAAGGGGCTTTTGAAACCTAGTGTGGGCTAGAAGCAATAAGAATCACTGAGTGGGTTTCTTGGCAGATTGTGTGTTGTGCCATCTCTAGGAAAAGCTATTGTTCATCCTTTGTGGATTCAAAGGAGGTGTTCATCTCTTGTGTGACTCAAGAGAGGTGTTTTCTAATCCTTATCTTTTGCAATTTGTAATCTGTTGTAAACTGTGATTATAGTGACAGCGTTAATCCTCTTTTAGAGTGATTAACAACTGGATGTAGGGTCTTTTGATCCGAACCAGTATAAATCAACTGTGTAATCTTATTTCCCTTATCTCTTTACTTTACAAGCATTTTAATCGGTGAAATTTGAGAAATTTTTTAAAAAAACCCTAATTTTTATAACTAAACCAATTCACCCCCCTCTTGGTTTTGTCCGCAACCGCAAACATTCCGCTACGCGATTCTAATAACAGTTGTAGATGATCAAGGGAACATCTAAATGTGAAAAAGCTGGAGACACTAAAGGATTTCATTGACTGATTCACAGGCTTTAGAATTCATCTTTCATGTCCGGTCTCTATTTTTCTTTAAAATTTGGGTTCTACTTCTTTAACTCAATACTTGCTATCTTCTTCATCACTGTTCTTTCTCTTCTTTTAACCACCCGACCTTCCTCTCAAATTATTACTGTAAAAATGTTCAAGTGATCGAAATCTAGGAGAAAGAAAAATGAAGGGGAATCTTCCTCCGCTTACCCTATGCTATGTTGCTTAACAAATTCTTTAAACATTTTGCAGTTGACTTGTCAGGAGAATATGTAGAAGCTCCAAAATTCTCAAATGAAATTGATGATTCTACATTACGTAAGATGGAGTTCATCAAAGTTGATGGATAATGGATCTCAAAGATTGAAGTTGAAATGTCCGAAGATGAGGATGAAGAAAAACCTGGGCACACTGAAATCCCATCCCCTCTAGCTACAGAAGTTCCTCAAAATGCTGAAGAACACACGTCTGCTGATTTTTAGATTGTGGAGATCACTCCATATTATGCTCAATCGGATAGAGGAACTCCTTTGTCTCAATTTGAGTGCACCATGCTATGTCAAATGTTATCCCTACAACGCGACCATATGCAGATGACATACCAACACTACCATCACACAAATACTTAATTCTCCAATCTCAACAACCAAATTGTTGATCTATACACCAAACTGGAAGATATGCAACTAAATCAAAATCAAGGGATGACTGAACAATCACGACAAATGGGTCCCTCTTTTTATCACAAATCTTTTCTTTTGTTTTTCTATTTTTCTTTTAATTTTAATGGGTCTGTAATATTTTACTGGCTTCTGACCAGAACAATTTGCACCTTTAATATTTTATGCATGCTTTATTTTGATTGACTACTCTTTTCTTTGTTTTTGATGAAGTCAAAGGGGGAAAAATAAATATTGAATAAACTCACTAACATTAAATTGTATCACTAACACAAAAACATCTAATGTCTTCTCTACAAGATTCAAAAAGGAGTTTGTCTTCATCAAATAGGGGGAGACTAATGATGATGAAGAAATATTAAAGATTTTAAAGATTTGATGAAGTTAAAGGAATCATGGAATAGGAGATGTATTGTTATGGTCCTTTAGTAAGTCTGCATCAATATTGAGTAGGTATAATCATCTAACGAATCCTACAACATGAGGTTATATCATTTGAAAAAAATAAAAATGCCTCAAAACATTTTAATATGTTAAAAATGCTTTTAATCGATTAATTTGGTCTTAAGGCTCAGATTTAATTGATACATTTATGAATTAATCAATTAAAATCACTTAAGAAACTTGAAAATACTTTCTATCACATTTTTAAGCTGATACATTTTGGAAATAATGGATTAAAACCACTTAAACCAAGTGAAAACATTTACTATCAAAGTTTTAATCAATATATCTTCGAATTAATCGATTAATTTCACTTAAGAAGTTTTTAAAAACCTTATGCCAGTCTTTTAACTAATATATCTTTTAATTAATCGATTAAAAACACTTAAGAAGTTTTAGAAGACTTACAAGAATTTTAATAGATATAAATTCGAATTAATCGATTAAAAACACTTAAGAAACTTTTGCATAACTATTTTAATCGATTAAAACACGTTTTTATTAGTTAAAATCACTTATGATAAATTCTTTGCCAGTATTTTAATCAATGTAATCTCGAATTAATCAATTAATATCACTTAAGGAATTTTCGCACAACTATTTTAATCGATTAAACTGCATTTTTATCGGTTAAAATGCCTCAGGAAAAAGTTGTAGAACATTTTAATCGATTAAATAATATTTTCATCAGTTAAAATCGTTAGTCAAGTTATTTTAATCGATTAAAGAGCAAATTAAACAATTAATTAAATCGAGTTAGTTAGAAAAATATATATATAAACAAATTTGCTTCAACATTTTAACAACACATCTTTTAGAAATCATTCGAGCAAAATCTAGAGATCTTTTTAAGAGAGAAGCGCGCTCTTTCCAGTGAGAAATTTCATAATTCTTTCTTAAAGCATTTTTTGTTCTTGCTTGTGAAGAAACTCATTCTGCAGATTGAAATTCTATATCTCGCAATACCAATTTGATTGTTCTAGTTTCTTCAACTCTTTCAATTCTTTTTAGTTTTTGTATACTCTTGGTGTCTCGAAGATTGGGCACTAGTTCTGCAACTAGAACTTGGTTGCAGGTTAGGTTCAAGAACTGGAATTTGGTTCTTGGTGCAGGTTGGGTGTTTTGTAATTTGATTATGTGATAAAAAAAATTTCACTCTAGTGGAACTCAACTGGAGATTGGTTGAGAACTGGACGTAGCCTAGTGGTTTGGGTGAACCAGTATAAATCTTGGTGTTTCTTTTCTTCACTCATCACTTTCCTTATATCCGTTTAAGTTTTCTTGGATTAATACTTGATCAGATCTCTTAATCTTTGAAATTGTTAATCTGTGTCTGTAAGTTGCGAAAAAGTTTGTAAAGATCAATTCATCCTCCTTCTTGATCTCAACCTATAATTCTAACCGAAGTTAGTTAAAATTTGAATTTGATTAAAGATAAACTATATAGAGAATTTACTTACTCATAAACATATGGTGCAAAATAATTATTTTTTCCCGATAAGAAACTATTTGTAATGTATGTTTATGTCTCTGGCTTCTTATAACAAGTGCTTGAATGAGTTGAGGATCTAAAACTCCATACACTTCATCTTTCCCCTCACTCACATAACTAGAAAAGATACCTACAACAAGTGACATAATAATTAATATTTTAATAAGTAAAATAGTAAGAACTTTAGTTATTTAAACTTACGTCATCCATAATTGTCTATGACAAACATGTTAAGCTCTAGATTTCCTGTTGCAATTTCTAACAAGTCAAACATGTGTAAATATAATGTGATATCACTCTCCCTTTCAAAAAGGGTAGAATCCCATGACAACTCAACTGGATTGTTACTAATGACCCTAACAACATCCAACAATAAAGACAAAAGATCATTAGTGCTATATTGTTTCTTCTTTTTCCCATATGTTCGGTGTCATGACTACACATAAATAACATTAATATTAAAAATAATATAATAAGCAAGAATCAAACATAGGATTGTTATTGTCATATCGTGTTGTTTGGTATGGGACTAACTAGATGTCTAGGCCACAATGAAAGTTTGAAGTGTTTGTGCTACAATAGTAACCTCATATGTTGGCACGGGCACAATAACACTACCATCACCAACTTTCTCAACCATGACCTTAACCAAATGAGCAAGAAGAGGTACACTATGTAACATAGTAGCCCCTTCAAATATTTTCCCGAATGCCACCAACCGGGGGGAATCAATGTCTTCAACATAAAGCTCACACCTGATAGGATGGTTTGTGTCCTCTCTTGATGGTACATCTAAAGGAGTTGTCTGTTGGGAGAGTCCTAGACTAATCAACCGTTGGTCAAATTGCTGTCACAAGTTTTGTGTCACAGTCTTTGTAACCTCCTATCTGAGCTCCTCCCTTAGCTTATCCCTAATATCCTCCCGTAATTGTGCTCTCAGATTATGTATATACTCCTGACTAGGCCACTAAATGAGGAATATGACTCATGTGCTACGAATCTAAAGAAAGATTTATTTCCCCTACCTACTTTAGCATATTGAACATGACTAGGGTGCTTAGGTCGACCAAGGGAAGTTTTTAGGATATCATGCCGACCCTCAAGAATAAAAGTGCCCTGAGTACAATCCTTAACCAAAAAAATCATGCAATACAATCAAATTGTAAGATATATTGCAATTTTGACATAATAAATATCATAAAAAAAATTACTTATAGTCCATCCAACTATAAGACATGACTCCTTAGAAATATATCTGCCCATTTTTTTAAGTCGAGTCTGTTTCTACTTCTCATGACATTAAGGTGGAGATGGTGGGTCAAGACTAGAAGCATATGATGAAGAGGTGGGTCGTGACAATAAGTGAGGGGTCACATTATGTGTCTGAATATCCTATGCTTTCTTCCTAACATCCTGTTACCAAGTACAAATAATGTTATTAATTAGTTAATTATAATTGAAAATGGTTAGATATTGTTAAGATATTGTTTAGATATTGTTAAGATATTATTAGATATTGTTAGATATTGTTAACCACAATATCAAATAATATCTTCTGTTTATTTTGTTCACTTTCGGTTACTCTTTTAGTTGTACCTCTCTCTATTATAAATAGATTACCCTATGTGTTGTTTATACACAAGGGAGATTAATCTCAAACCCTATTTCCTCTATATTCAACATGGTATCAGAGCCAAAGCCTAACATCTTTCCGGTTATTATCATGGGCCAAAAGTTGTCCTTTAGTTGGGTCAAAAGTACCCTTTGCCTGGTCTGACAGGCTTCATTGGAGGGGGCGTGTTGAAAGTCCCACATTGCTTACCTCATGTCATTTGGTATGGTTTAAATACATGTTAGACTACTCCACATATTGCCAATTGGTCTTATGTTGGAACCTTAACATGGTAATTCATGGCTTCTCACGGTATCCTGAATCAAACTTCTTGTGCTTATACACCTAAACAAAATGGTGTAGCTGAACGTAAAAATAGGCATCTTATTGAAACAACTCACACTCTTTTAATTCATGGAGATGTTCCTCAACATTTTTGGGGTGATGCTCTTCTTACTGCATGTTATCTCGTTAATCACATGCCTTCTTCGATTTTAGGTAATAAAATACCTCATTCCATTTTATTCCCTCATGAACCTCTTCATTCCTTACCTCTAAGAGTTTTCACCTTTATATGTTTTGTTCATGATTTAAGTCCTGGTCTTGATGAGCTTTCTCCTAGATCACATAAATGTGTTTTCTTAGGGTTTACAAGATCACAAAAAGGATACAAATGTTTTTCTCCTTCTCTTAACCATTATTTTGTGTCTACAGATGTCACCTTTGATGAGTTCTCTCTTTATTTTAAAAGTCAATCTTCACATCTGTCTCCATCCAATCCTGTCAACACTCCTAGTACATTTAATGTTCCTGTTGTGTGTGACCCTCTAACTATGTCTTCTTCACCATTAGTGAAAGTGATGAAGATCTTATTGAATCATTTAAACGAAGATCTTGTTGATTTGATGAAGTCAAAATGAAGTCAAAGGCTACTACGTTGAAATCAAAGGTCACTTAGATAAAAGGGTAGAGTGATTAGTGAGTCTGCATCTTTACTTAGGTATAATCATTCTTAACTCTCTGCTGCGTGAGGTTTCTTCATTTAAAAGATTTTGCAAATGCCTCTAAAACGTGTTTAAACTGTTAAAAACAAAGTATTTTGTTAAATGGTTTTTAAGTAACTGTTTTAACTGATATTATATGAGCCTTATCAGTTAAAATGTTCTTAACACTTTTGTAATGAGTTTTTAATCGATATGTTTTCGAAATAATCGATTGTTTTCATTAGAAGGGTTTTTGAAAACCTTCGCCGATATTTTAACCGATATAGAATTGAAATAATCGATTAAAATGACTTAGAATATTTTGAAAAGTGTTTTGGCAGAATTTTAATCGATACAAACTCGAAATAATCAATTAAAATAACTTGAAGTGTTTTGAAAGTTGTTCTGTCAGTATTTTAATCGATACAAATGCGAAATAATTGATTAAAACAACTAAGAGATTTCTCCAAAATGTTTTAATCGATTAAAACAAGTATGTTATCAGTTAAAATAACTTAGAAAGTTTTATGAAATCTTTTGGCAGAATTCTAATCGATTAAAATGCGATTCAATCGATTAAAATAAATAAGAGGATTTTTTTCAAAGCATTTTAATTGATTAAAACAAATTGTTATCAGTTAAAATCACTTATAAAGTTTTATGAAAACCTTTGGCAGTATTTTAATCGATTAAAAGGCGAAACAATCAATTAAAACAATTTGAAGGATTTTTTACAAAGTGTTTTAATTGATATATACATTGTCGTATCAGTTAAAACAAATCTGGAAAATGATCAAGAACATTTTAACAGATTAAAAGAAGTTTTAACATATTAAAAGATTATTTTAACAAATTAATTAAACTAGCAGTTTGGAAAATCTTCTATATAAACAGAATTGCTTGAATATTTTAAATCACATCTTTTGGGCAATCAATCAAGCAATCATAAGTGCTACTTTCAAGAGAGAATCGCGCAAGTTTTGTGAAGTTCTTAGAAGTTCTTTCTTGAGGCAATTTTGCATTCTTTTGGTGAAGCAACTTATTCTGCAGAGCTGCATAAACCTAGTTTGGGTGTTCTAGTTTCTTCTCTTTGTTTCTTTACTTTTCTTTTCTGTATTGTAGGTGCCTGGAAGTGTGGGCACTGGTTTCTGTGGCTGGAATTTGGCTGCAGGGTTGTTCAACAACTGGAAATTGGTTCTTGGTGAAGGTTAGGTGCAATGACTGGAATTTTGGTTCTTGTGGTAGATTGAGTGTGTGATTGAAGTTGTAATCTGTAAAACGTTCAATCTAGTGGAACTCAGCTGGAATTTGGCTGGGAACTGGACGTAGCCCTGGGATTGGGTGAACTAGTATAAATCTTGGTTGTATCTTTCTAAACCTTTCTCTTTTTAATTTTGTTGTTGCCTTTATTCTGTCTGATTATTTTGTTTAATTCAAGAATTGATCAGCACTCTTAATCTTTGAAATAAATAATTTGTAAGTTGCGAAAATATTTCAAAGATCAATTCACCCCCCTCTTGATAGCCTACTTTTCTAACAATTGGTATCAAGAGAAAGGGTCTTGAAAAATACTCAAGACTTTCGGTCCAAATCTTTCATGGCTGAAAACAAATTACCTTTTTCTGAGGGGGCTTCTATTAATAGACCTCCATTGTTTTGTGGTACAGATTATCCATTTTGGAAGATTAGGATGAAGATATTTATTGAATCTATTGATAGGAATGTTTGGGATTTAATTATTAATGGTCCATTAATTACAAAAAAAGAATGGTCTAGTTTAAGTGATGAAGAAAAGAAAAAAGTTCAAAGTGATTGTACTCGCTAAAAACATAATTACTTCGCACTAAACATGGATGAGTTTTTCAGGGTCTCTCAATGCAAATCTGCCAAGGAAATGTAGGAAGTTCTTGAGGTTACTCATGAGGGAACAACTGATGTAAAGAGAGCCAGAAAGCATACTCTCATAAGAGAATATGAGTTGTTTAAAATGCAAACTAGAGAAAGTATTGCAGATGTGCAGAAGCGCTTCACTCATATCATCAATCATCTAATGGGCTTAGGTAAAACTTTTGATAAAGAGGAATTAAATATTAAAGTTTTGAAATGTCTTGACAGGTCATGGCAGCCTAAGGTCACAACAATCTCAGAATCAAAAGACTTATCCGTCATGATAATAGCCTCCTTATTTGGCAAACTCAGAGAACATGAAATGGAAATTAACAGATTCAATGAGCAAGAAATCTCTGAGAAAAAAGGTAGAAGCATAGCACTTAAAGTTGAAGAAAGAAATCAAGAATCAGAGGAAGAAAGTGAAAATCTTGGACTGCTTGTCAAAAAGTTCAACAAGTTTCTCAAGAGAAAGATTCAAGATAAAGAAAAATACAAAAGGTATGAAAAGAAATATGATTCTTTTAACTATAAATGCTATGGCTATGGTAAGCAGGGTCATGTTAGAATGGAGTGCCCAGAAAAGAATAAATACAATGACAAGAAAGAAGAAAAGATCAAAAGAAGAGCATATGTAGCATGGGATGACAATGATACCTCATCAACAGAAAATTTCAATAATGAAGAAGCTAACTTATGTCTAATGGCTAATCAAAATTATCAAACTAGCAGTGTAAGTTCTAACTTTTCTTCTAATTTGGTGAATTACAATTCATTACAAGAGGCATTTAATGAAATGCATGAATAAACCAAGAAACTTCAAAAAGAAAATGATAGCCTAAAAGGCATGAATAATTGGTTAGTAAATAGAATTGATTCTCTTGAAAAGAAAATTTTTGAAGATGAAAATGATATTGATTTCTTAAAATTAATCCATGATAATTCTGATTGTGTATGTAATAAACCATGTAATAATTGTCCAGAATTACAAAAGAAGATTGATTTTTTATCACAAACTGTTTCAAAGTTTACACAAGGTCAAGCTAATCTTGATGTTCTTCTTGGGTCACAAAAATTTATTTTTGACAAATCTGGCATTGGATTTACATCTAGCAAGAAATTCAGAAAAACAAATATAGACAGGAAATCATACTCATCATCTGTTATTAAATGCTTTTACTGTATGAAAAAAGGTCATTCTGTGAAATTTTGTAGAATCAAGAAGTTTGTTGTACCAAGAGGTAGAATGAAGTGGATTCCTAAGAATTCATTTCAAATAACCTGATTGGACCCAATGATTATAAAAAGGGTACCAGATATATGTTAAATCTGTTTTGCAGGAACAAAATCTGGAAGTTATGTGGTACCCTATTAGCAAAATTCGATTATGGATTTATGGGTTGTGTATTTTAATTGATATAAAAATGTTTTAATCGATTAAATTCACTTACAGAGAATACCAGAAAGGTTGTCCGTACAGTTTTAATCGATTAAAATACGAATTAATCGATTAAAATATTCTCAAGAATTTTAGTTTAGCTATTTTAATCGATTAAAAAGGATTTATATCAGTTAAAGCCACTAAGAGGTCAAATTTAATCGATTCTTCTTCATTTTAATCGATTAAAATTCTGTTATCATTTTATTAAATTCTTCCAAGTGCAGAAATAATCGATTCTTTTATGTATTAATCAATTATTTCACTGTTTCATTTTCAAACCTAATATTAAAGATCAAATTAATAGGTTAATTTGTTGATTAATCGATTAATTTGTTCCTGAAAATTATTTTAACTACAACCAATTGAAAATTGCTCAGCTAATCAAAGTCAAATTTCCAAGTTTTTGTATTAATCAAAATCTGCATAATGCATTTACTATATCCTTTGACCAAGTCAAACACTTATCCAAGAACACTTTAGCTGATGTACCCACTATTCAAAAACCTGCGCTTTTGCCTTCAGTCAAGGGGACATGTGCAATTAAAGCTGTTTCTTTGCAGGTTTTGTCAAATTGGACTTCAATTTACAAAATTTGAAATCTGTAACTCATTATTCTGCACACTTGGTCCATCAGTCTCATTCTTCATTCTCTGGTTCAAATTCCTTCTCTCTTCTCTCTTGTACTCACGTATCAAAATTCCTCTCTAAACTGCGCAACAAGATGCTTAGGAGATCAAAGTCAAGGAAGAAACATAAAGGAGAATCTTCCTCTGCTGCCAATCCTAGTGGTCATCTTGAAAACTGGTTCAGTGGTGATATAGAGAAGATGAATAATTTCATCACTCACTTTACTCAAAAGCAACTAGTAATTCCCAAATTCATAAGGTTTTCTTGGCTAGATGAAGAAGGTTTCACTTCGTTAAGAAGAAAACTGAAGAATAAAAAATTGAAGAATTTTCTGGAATATACTGGTAACATTCAACCAGATCTAGTAAGAGTGTTTTATTCTAATCTCACTGTCAATGACTCTACATTAAGATCTCAGGTAAAAGGAGTTAATATGATCATTACTCCTGATATATGGGATGAAGTTGTTGGCCTCAAATATAATGGTGTAAAAGTCTCTAGAGGTAATATTGTAGAATTGCTAGAGTTTAACAAAATTCAATTTTTTCGTACCTGTCTCAAAGATCAAGATGATTCGGTAAGAATTTTCAATGCTGGAAAGATGAGGCTTGAATCAAGAATTCTTGCCTTCATTATTACATGGATGCTTACTCCAAGGGGGAGTAATCATGCTATACTCAATGAGGGTGATTTAGCTATCATGTATTGCATTGAAAATAGGATTCGTGTTAACTGGGTCTATGTTAGTAAAGATCACATGATAAAAGCGAAGAGGCTTGCTGATTATAAATTTCCTTATGCCTTGTTAATCAACAAATTCTTTAGACATTTTGCAGTAGATCTAGAAGGGGAATATGTGGAAACTCCTAAAGCATCTAACGAAATTGATGATTCAACTTTACGAAAAATGGGGTTTATCAAAATTGATGATGAGTGGATCTCTAAGATTGATGCTGGGATGTCTGAAGATGAGGAAGAAGTTGAAGAAGAAGATGAGCAAGGTCAAATTCCTTCCTCTCCAGCTGCTGTTGAAGTTCTCGAGTCCACTGGTGGGGAGGCTTCATATGAGAACATGGAGATAATACCCTACATGGAACAACCTGACCGTGGGACTCCTCTTTCACAATTTGAAAGGTCTATGCTTTCTCAAATGGCCACAATGCAGGAAAATCAAAGGAAGCATATGCAAATGACCTATCAACACTTCCAGCAGACCAACACACAGTTCACAAATCTGGGAAATCAAATCGTTGATATCTATACCAAACTGGAAGATATGCAGCTAAATCAAGGAAATTGGGATGATTGAGTCTTGTCAACAAGGGTCCTGTTGAATATAGAAGAAATAGAGTTTGGGATTAATCTCCCTTGTGTATAAATCACACATAGGGTAGTCTATTTATAGTAGAAAGATACAACTAAAAGAGTAACTGAAAGTAACAGAATAAACAGAAGATATTGTTTGATATTGTGGTTAATATCTAACAATATCTTAACAATATTAAATAATATATAAACAATATCTAACACTCCCCCTCAAGCTGGAGCATACAAATCGTATGTGACAAGCTTGTTACAAATATAATCAATTCTAGGACCCCATAAAGATTTAGTAAAAATATCTGCTAACTGATCACTTGAGTTAACAAACTCAGTCTTGATGTCTCCAGACATAATCTTTTCTTGAATGAAATGACAGTCAATCTCAATGTGTTTGGTCCTCTCATGAAAGACAG
Source organism: Sphenostylis stenocarpa (assembly GCA_963425845.1). NCBI lineage: Eukaryota > Viridiplantae > Streptophyta > Magnoliopsida > Fabales > Fabaceae > Sphenostylis > Sphenostylis stenocarpa. Next base: position 61,915,857 of record OY731404.1, read on the forward strand.
TATTAGAACTAATATGAAGAGCAGCCTGATTGTCACACACAAGTGACATTTGAGTGACATCTCCAAATTGTAACTCTCTAAGCAATTGCTTGAGCCAAACAAGTTCACAAGCAACTGAGGCCATAGCTCTATATTCTGCTTCTGCACTAGATCTTGCCACAACACTTTGTTTCTTAGTTTTCCATGAGACCAAGTTACCACCAATGGAGACACAATATCCAGATGTAGATCTTCTATTCGAAGGAGATCCTGCCCAATCAGCATCTGAGTAACAAACAACTCTTGTATGGTTATTAGAATCATATAACAATCCTTTTCTAGGAGATCCTTTAATATACTTTAAGATACGAATGACTGCATTCCAATGATCTTCACATGGGGAATTAAGAAATTGGCTTACCACACTGACTGCAAAGGAAATGTCAGGACGAGTAACTATAAGATAATTCAATTTTCCAACCAATCTTCTATATTGCTCAGGATCAGGTATAAGCTCCCCCTGATTTGGTAGAAGTTTAGTATTGGGATCCATGGGCGTATCAACAGACTTTGAATTCATCAACCCAGTTTCCTCCAAAATATCTATGGCATACTTCCTCTGAGATATAACAATACCATCATTGGACTGTGCCACCTCAATACCCAAGAAATATCTAAGTTTGCCAAGATCTTTGGTCTGAAAATGGTGACAAAGATGTTGTTTCAACTGAGAGATGCCATGGTTGTCACTACCTGTAAGAACGATGTCATCAACATATACTATCAAGTAAACACATCCAGCACTTGAGTGTCGATAAAAGACAGAGTGATCTGCTTCACACCGAGTCATACCAATCTTCTTGCAAATCACCATTGAGGAAAGCATTTTTAACATCTAGTTGATAAAGAGGCCATTGTTGAAGAGCGGCCATGGCAATAAATAAATGAACAGAAGTCATCTTTGCCACAGGGGAAAATGTATCTCCATAATCCAACCAAAAAATTTAAGTATAACCTTGACGAGCTTTGAGGCGATCAATAGTACCATCAGGTCCAACTTTGATAGCAAACACCTACCTGCAACCAACAACAGATTTCCTAGACGGTAACGAGACCAATTCCCAAGTTCCACTATTATGAAGAGCACTTAGTTCATCTAACATGGCCTGACGCCAACCAGGATGGGCTAAAGCTTCACGAACAGTTTTTGGAATGGTCACAGAAGAAAGAGAGGAAAGACATGTATAAAAAGGTAATGATAGTCGATGATAACTCAAACCAATATAATGGGGAGAGGGATTACGTGTAGAACAGATACCTTTTCGGAGGGCAATGGAAAGGTCAGACTCAGGTGTCACATCCGGAGGAGACAGAGTAGTTGGCACTTGAGTAGAGTCACATGGTGGTGGTTGTGATTGGTTTCGGCAACTATAAACCTGAAGAGGCAGTGAAGAAGAAGCTAACTGCAGAGTAGAAACTAATGGTGAAGAAGACACAGTTAGAGGGTCACAAACAATAGGAACATTAAATGTACTAGGAGTGTTGACAAGATTGAATGGAGACAGAGGTGAAGATTGACTTTTAAAATAAAAAGAGAACTCATCAAAGGTGACATCTGCAGACACAAAATAACGGTTAAGAGAAGGAGAAAAACATTTGTATCCTTTTTGTGATCTTGTAAACCCTAAGAAAACACATTTATGTGATCTAGGAGAAAGCTTGTCAAGACCAAAACTAAAATTATGAACAAAACATGTAGACCCGAAAACTTTTAGAGGTAAAGGATGAAGTGGTTCATGAGGGAATAAAATGGAATGAGGTATTTTATTATCTAGAACCGAAGATGGCATGCGATTAACAAGATAACATGCAGTAAGAAGAGCATCACCCCAAAAATGTTGAGGAACCTCTTCATGAATTAAAAGAGTGCGAGTTGTTTCAATAAGATGTCTATTTTTATGTTCAGCTACACCATTTTGTTGAGGTGTATAAGCACAAGAAGTTTGATGCGAAATACCATGAGAAGCCATGAATTGTTTAAAAGAATGAGAAAGATATTCACGACCATTATCACTGCACAAAACTATAATAGAAACACCGAACTGAGTTTGAATTTCATTGAAAAAAGTTTGAAAGATATGAAATAATTTAGAATGATTTTTCATCAAAAATAACCAAGTGCATCTGGAATAATCATCAATGAAAGTAACAAAGTATTGAAAACCTAAAGTAGACTTAACGCGGCTAGGTCCCCAAATGTTAGAGTGAACCACGGCAAAAGGGGATGAAGTACCACGTGTGACACTACGAGGAAAGGAAGTACGACTATGCTTGCCTAATTGACACGACTCACATGCCAAACTAGACAATTTAGATAAGGTAGGGACAAGTTGCTGTAACTTGGCAAGACTTGGATGACCTAACTGAGCATGGAGAAGAGAGGGAGACTCTATCACTGCACCAACATGTGTAAAGGGACGAAGATGATAAAGACCATGAGACTCACATCCTGTGCCAATCACCTATTTCGAACTCCGGTCCTGTAAACACACAGAATTGTTGGTAAAAGAAACAACACAATCAAGAGAATGAGTTAGACGACTGATGGATAACAGGTTAAAAGGAGACCCAGGGACATAAAGAACATTATCAATGGTTAAAGAAGGGAAAAGTTTAACAGTTCCAACACCATGAGATGATACTCTAGAGCCATCAGCCAGTATAACAAAAGGTAAAGGATCAGGAGAGGATAAAGAGGAGAACAAAGATTTGTTACCAGTAATATGATCAGTGGCTCCTGAATCAAAAACCCAAGGACCAGAAGAAGATTGGGTCAGACCAGCAAAAGATGTACATGTGTGTGCGACAGACACAGTGGAACTAGAAGACTGTTGATCCTTATACCATTTGAGAAATTTGTTGAACATAGCAGGTGTGTCTGATAAAATAAAAGAAGGAGGATCCTTAGCAGATAAAGGTGGGGAAAGATCAGTCTGAGCAACTGCAGCAGATCGAGTAGGACGACCATGTAATGCATAACACTTGTCAATCTTGTGACCTAGTTTGCCACAATGTTCACACTCATGTAATGCATAACACTGGTCAATCTTGTGACCTAGCTTGCCACAATGTTCACACTTAGGATGCCCTTTTCCCTGTTTGCGAGGGCGAGTTCGGTCATCACGGTGAGATACCAATGCAGAAGAATCATTAACAGAAGCAGGTGTGTCAGGGTTAGGTTTTGATGGTATACGCAAAAGAGTGGAGCAGGTCGATGTCAAGGTGGGGACAACCGAAGAACCCAAAATCTGATCACGAATATGTGAATATTGATCAGCAAGTCCGTGTAATGCCCCTAGCATGAAGAACTTTGATCGTTGTCCTATCTCGGTGGCAGGGTTGGGGGAAGGAGGTAATAACTCATTGAACTCATGAAAAAGAGCATGAATTTTGCCCATATAATCAGTCATAGAATCTTGATGTTTAGAGGCAATAACATCTACAAATTTAGAATAGACATCATAGAGACGTTGAGTATCATTGGTGTATAATAACTTGGCATGTTCCCAGATTTTGGCACATGTTTCATAGGAACGAAAAATTTGTTTTAACGAAGGATCAAGAGTACCCTTGAGAACCACACATAATTGAGCATCAATGGTGTCCCAACGGTCTTCAACACCAGGAGTGAGAGTAGGTGCTTTCGGGGCAAGATGATCAAGATACTTCTGACTCTTAAGCCATAATCTAACGTCTGATGACCATGTGGCATAATTAGGGCCAGTTAACTTGTCAATGGATAAGTGCACATTAACATAGTTAGTGTAGATGGAAGGATCAGACGCAGTACTGACAGAATTGGAAGTACTAAAAGGAGCGGAAGTAGTCATAAAGGACGGAGGCGATAGTAACAGCGGCGTGAACCAGTACACCAGGTAAGTTCCCAGGAAAGAGAGGTGGGTCACTAATGGACACGCTTAAATACCAAGTCTTTCCTTGTCAGAACTTTCCTAGACATGCACTTTCACACTACCAAATAACCAACAGCGATAGCGGCGGCGGTGGAGGCTTCAATAGTGGTCAAAGGCGAAAAAAAAAAATTCAAAATAACCTTAATCTCTAGATACCATGTTGAATATAGAAGAAATATAGTTTGGGATTAATCTCCCTTGTGTATAAATCACACATAGGGTAGTCTATTTATAGTAGAGAGATACAACTAAAAGAGTAACTGAAAGTAACAGAATAAACAAAAGATATTGTTTGATATTGTGGTTAATATCTAACAATATTAAATAATGTCTAAACAATATCTAACAGGTCCCTTTCTATCATAATCCTTTTTCTTTCCTTATGTTTTGTTTCTTTTACTGTCATTTTTTTTGGACTGTAATATTAACTAGTTTTAAACCAGAAACAATCTTTTTACTTTTCCTAATATGATGTTGTTTTTTTTTTTTTTTGTTAAGAGAGATTAGATAGAATCAAAATCACATATCTGATAATTTTAGCTAATATAAAATCGATTTAATCAATTAATTCAATTAAAAGAAACATTTACATAGGAAATTAGCACAAATATAATCGATTAATTTGCGTATTAATCGATTAAAAGTTGTATGTCATGTATCTATATCAACTAAAACTAGTTTACATCCGTTAAATCAACTTGATAAGATGCTATTCTGTTTTTTTGCTAAATCATAGTCAATCTAGTGGACATTATTTTAAAACATATTCCTAATAATTGTGTTTAGAAAATTTGAAATGAATTAGAAATCCTAGATACCTTAAACTTCATTTAATTTCCAAATTTGGTTGTTTTAATTGATAAAAACAAGCTTTAATCGATTAAAAGAACTTATACAAATTTTTTCATATGATTTCAATCGATTAAATTTTGATTTAATCGATTAAATGCACTTAAGTTTTTAGTTTCAACTTTCATCAATGTTTTAATCGATTAAAACATTGTTTGTATTAATTAAAATCAGTTACAAGAACATTTTAATCGATTATACCCTATTTTTAATCGATTATTACTCTGGAAAGAAAAATTAAAGGCTTTAGTTAATAGTTGTTCTTGTAACATGCTACTAAGGCATGGTTCCCTTATCTTTACACGTGCCTATTGTATTCATTACAAACGTGTTAATGAAGATAAGTTTGAATCAACTTTGATTGGTCTTTATATGAGTAATATATCTAGTTCAATTTTTTTTATACTACTGGTTTGAAAAACAAATTTTGTTACATACCATACATAGTATTTGTTTTGTTCCTCTCTTCCCTATTTTTGATGAAGTCAAAAGGGGGAGAAATAATTGTTTTGCTTTGCTTTTGATAATGATTTTTTTTACTCACTATTTTAGGGGGAGTAGTAATATATGGGGAGAAATGAGAAAAATGATTAATTTTTGAATACTCACTAATCTATATATTCAAATGACTTCTTCTGCAGAGATATTATTCAAAGAGGTGTTTGTCTTCATCAAATAGGGGGAGAGTGAAAGTGATGAAGATCTTATTGAATCATTTAAACGAAGATCTTGTTGATTTGATGAAGTCAAAATGAAGTCAAAGGCTACTATGTTTCAGTCAAATGTCACTTAGATAAAAGGGTAGAGTGATTAGTGAGTCTGCATCTTTACTTAGGTATAATCATTCTTATCTCTCTGCTGCATGAGGTTTCTTCATTTAAAACCACTAAGAGGATGCAAATGGCTCTAAAACGTGTTTAAACTGTTAAAAACAAAGTATTTTGTTAAATGGTTTTTAAGTAACTGTTTTAACTGATATTATATGAGCCTTATCAATTAAAATGTTCTTAACACTTTTGTAATAGGTTTTTAACTGATATGTTTTTGAAATAATCGATTGTTTTCATTAGAAGGGTTTTTGAAAACCTTCGTCGAGTATTTTAACCGATATACAATTGAAATAATCGATTCAAATGACTTAGAATATTTTGAAAAGTGTTATGGCAGAATTTTAATCGATACAAACTCGAAATAATCGATTAAAATAACTTGAAGTATTTTGAAAGTTGTTCTGTCAGTATTTTAATCGATACAAATGCGAAATAATTGATTAAAACAATTAAGAGATTTTTCCAAAATGTTTTAATCGATTAAAACAAGTATGTTATCAGTTAAAATAACTTAGAAAGTTTTATGAAATCTTTTGGCAGAATTCTAATCGATTAAAATGCGATTCAATCGATTAAAATAACTAAGAGGATTTTTTTTCAAAGCATTTTAATTGATTAAAACAAATTGTTATAAGTTAAAATCACTTATAAAGTTTTATGAAAACCTTTGGCAATATTTTAATCGATTAAAAGGCGAAACAATCGATTAAAACAATTTGAAGGATTTTTTAGAAAGTATTTTAATTGATATATACGTTGTTGTATCAGTTAAAACAAATCTGGAAAATGATCAAGAACATTTTAACAGATTAAAAGAAGTTTTAACAGATTAAAACAAGACTTTTAACAGATTAAAAGATTATTTTAACAGATTAATTAAACCAGTAGTTTGGAAAATCTACTATATAAACAAAATTGCTTGAATATTTTAAATCACATCTTTTGGGCAATCAATCAAGCAATCATAAGTGCTACTTTCAAGAGAGAATCGTGCAAGTTTTGTGAAGTTCTTAGAAGTTCTTTCTTGAGGCAATTTTTGCATTCTTTTGGTGAAGAAACTTATTCTGCAGAATTGCATAAACCTGGTTTGGGTGTTCTAGTTTCTTCTCTTTGTTTCTTTACTTTTCTTTTCTGTATTGTGGGTGCCTGGAAGTGTGGGCACTGGTTTTTGTGGCTGGAATTTGGCTGCAGGGTTGTTCAAGAACTAGAAATTGGTTCTTGGTGAAGGTTTAGGTGCAAGGACTGGAATTTTGGTTCTTGTGGTAGATTGAGTGTGTGATTGAAGTTGTAATCTGTAAAACGTTCAATCTAGTGGAACTCAGCTGAAATTTGGCTGGGAATTGGACGTAGCCCTCGGATTGGGTGAACCAGTATAAATCTTGGTTGTATCTTTCTAAACCTTTCTCTTTTTAATTCTGTTGCTGCCTTTATTCTGTCTGATTGTTTTGTTTAATTCAAGAATTGATCAACACTCTTAATCTTTGAAATAGATAATCTGTAAATTATGAAAATCTTTCAAAGATCAATTCACCCCCCCTCTTGATCTTAGCCTACTTTTCTAACAATTAGTTCCTGCTCCACAGTCAACTTCTTCTCCATTGCCTCTTCAGGTTTGTAGTTGTCAAAACCAATCACAACCACCACCATGTGACTCTACTAAAGTGTCAACTACTCTGTCTCCTTCGGATCTGACACCTGAGTCTGACCTTCTCATTGCCCTCCGAAAAGGTATCTGTTCTACACGTAATCCCTCTCCCCATTATATTGCTTTGAGTTATCATCGACTGTCATTATCTTTTTATACATGTCTTTCCTCTATTTCTTTTGTGACCATTCCAAAAACTGTCCGTGAAGCTTTAGCCCATCCTGGTTGGCGTCAGGCCATGTTAGATGAACTGAGTGCTCTTCATAATAGTGGAACTTGGGAATTGGTCTCGTTACGGTCTGGGAAATCTGTTGTTGGTTGCAGGTGGGTGTTTGCTATCAAAGTTGGACCTGATGGTACTATTGATCGCCTCAAAGCTCTTCTTGTGGCCAAAGGTTATACTCAAATTTTTGGGTTGGATTATGGAGATACCTTTTCCCCCGTGGCAAAAATGACTTCTGCTCGTTTATTTATCATCATGGCCGCTCTTCAACAATGACATCTTTATCAACTGGATGTTAAAAATGCTTTCCTCAATGGTGATTTGCAAGAAAAAATATATATGGAGCAACCTCCTGGGTTTGTTGCTCAAGGGGAGTCTTCTGGGATGGTATGTCATCTTCACAAATCTCTATATGGCCTAAAATAGTTTCCTAGGGCCTGATTTGGAAAGTTTAGCAAGGTTGTTCAACAATTTGGTATGACTCGATGTGAAGCAGATCATTCTGTCTTTTATCGACACTCGAGTGCTGGATATGTTTACTTGATAGTATCTATATGTTGATGACATCGTTCTTACAGGTAGTGACAACCATGACATCTCTCAGTTGAAACAACATCTATGTCACCATTTTCAGACCAAAGATCTTGGCAAACTTAGATATTTCTTGGGTATTGAGGTGACACAGTCCAATGATGGTATTGTTATATCTCAGAGGAAGTATGCCATGGATATTTTGGAGGAAACTGGGTTGATGAGTTCAAAGTCTGTTGGTACACCCATGGATCCCAGTACTAAACTTCTACCAAATCAGGGGGAGCCTATATCTGATCCTGAGCAGTATAGAAGATTGGTTGAAAAATTGAATTATCTTATGGTTACTCGTCCTGACATTTCCTTTGCAGTCAGTGTGGTAAGCCAATTCCTTAATTTCTCATGTGAAGATCATTGGAATGCAGTCATTCATATCTTGAAGTATATTAAAGGATCTCTTGGAAAAGGATTGTTATATGGTTCTAATAACCATACAAGAGTTGTTTGCTACTCAAATGTTGATTGGGTAGAATCTCCTTCGGATAGAAGATCTACATATGGATATTGTGTCTCCATTGGTGGTAACTTGATTTCATGGAAAAGTAAGAAATAGAGTGTTGTGGCAAGATCCAGTGCAGAAGCATAATATAGAGCTATGGTCTCAGCTTCCTGTGAACTTGTTTGGCTCAAGCAATTGCTTAGAGAGTTACAATTTGGAGATGTCACTCAAATGACACTTGTGTGTGACAATCAGGCTGCTCTTCATATTAGTTCTAATCATGTCTTTCATGAGAGGACCAAACACATTGAGATTGACTATCATTTCATTCGAGAAAAGATTATATCTGAAGACATCAAGACTGAGTTTGTTAACTCAAGTGATTAGTTAGCAGATATTTTTACTAAGTCTTTACGGGGGCCTAGAATTGATTATATTTGTAACAAGCTTGTCACATACGATTTGTATGCTCCAGCTTGAGGGGGAGTGTTAGATATTGTTTAGATATTGTTAAGATATTATTAGATATTGTTAGATATTGTTAACCACAATATCAAACAATATCTTCTGTTTATTTTGTTTACTTTCGATTACTCTTTTAGTTGTACCTCTCTCTATTATAAATAGATTACCCTATGTGTGGTTTATACACAAGGGATATTAACATCAACTTCCTAAGCCCTAGAAAAAGGGATTAAGGAAATAAAATAAGAACAGTCACACCTGGTAATAGAGACAACAAATTGTAGAAGCTTGTAAAATTTCAACCTCCAAGAACAAGTGTGATTAACAATGAAAGTGCAGAAGACAGTAGAGAAGAGGGTTTTCTCAGAAGGTGCAAAATATCTCTGTTGCCTTGCTCAAAATTATTTTCTTAAAACTGAATGAATATAAAATTGTATTTTCAAATTCTGTAATTGTGTATTTTTTATTTTTCAGCAAAACTCGTTTAAATAGGAAAATAACATCAGAAAATAGTCATTGGTCATTAATAATTTCATAGAGAAAAATCAGGATGTATCCAAAAACATTAATTCTTAAAAAATGGATATATTTTTCAAATTTTAACTGCCATAATCGATAATGTTACCAGTATAATCGATTATGACAATGAGAAAATCATTTTTCCATTTCTGATGCATCATAATTGATTATGACAGTGAAAAATATCATGTTACGAAATTTTATCACACTTGTGTTTTGGAGGCTTATGCATAATACCACTTCATCAACTTGTACCTCCATATCCAGTATTCTAAGACTCTATCTAGTATTCATGAATCATCTTGGACTTGCTTGAAATCAAAATCATCTCTTGGGAATGTAGGGACATGTTTCACATTGCCATCAATCTTCCCCTCAGTGCTTTCAGTTCTAGGGCAATCCAACAGGCCATGTAGTGCCTTAAGCTAGAACCTTCTTTTCTTGCATGAGGTTTCACATTGCCTCAATCTCCCCCTCATTGCTTTTAATCTCCCCATTTTTTATGATGATCAATGAAATACCTGAAATGAATTAAAATGCTTGACTCTATATAGCCAACTCAAGATTAGCACAAATTTGCATAGTATAGTGTAGCACAAATTTGTATCAAGTGTCAGAGTCTCTTAATCTCCCCCTAGATATATTAATAACAAGACTCCCCCTAACTCATATGAGCAAAGACTTCTCCTAACTTCCCCTGTTTAATTCAGAATTAGGAATGAATTTCATACAAATTTTAATTCATAAAAAAATCTCCCCTTATTTCAATGATAATCATAAAAAATATTTCAAGAAAAAAAAATCTCTCCCTGTTTTACGCAGATCAAAATCTCTCCCTGTTACATTGATAATTATGAAAAATATTGTAGGGAAAACTGAGTACAGATTTGCATAGATTAGTACATAAATCAAGGCAGAGAAGATAATGCATCACAAAGTGTCATAGAGAAGAACATCATATTAAGGAGGCAATATCTAGGATACCCAAGACCTGTCTTTGCTCATAAAACGTATCTCTAGGTAATGGTTTGGTAAAGATATCAGCTAATTGATGGGTGGTATCTATGTATTCTATTATGCAATCTCCTTTTTGAATATGATTGTTAAGTGGTAAAAAGTTGATATAATTATGTCTTGAATTATTATGAAACCACTTAACTTATGTTAATTCTAATCTATTTTTCTCCCAATATAGGATGAATTCGAGAATACCTTGATACAAGAGTAAGGAGCATAATTGTCAGCATAATTTGAGTAAAACTGGAAGAAGGAAGAAGATTTTCATCATGGAAGTCGCTCGAGTGGGATGGACTCTCGCTTGAGCGAATATCAGTTATTCTTCTCTGGAAGTCAGTCGCTCAAGCCCAAGAAAATTCGCTTAAGCGAAGTTAGTTATTCTTCTCTAGAGTTCACTCGCTCAAGCGAGTGTTTTGTCGCTTGAGCGAAAATAGGCAACTTTTGCTTGAACGAAAGATGCAAAGCCCAAAAGCCCAATTTTTCCTATAAAAAGAGAAGATGTGTTTTGAGAAAAGCAAGCGGTTTGGGGAGAAGAGGTGCAACTACTGCTAGGGTTTCATCCAATCTTCATAAATTCTTCACTTCTTCCACATTTGGAGAATTGTAATGGCCAACATGAGTGGCTAACTTCATTCTCTTGGGATTGGGTGCACTTCCTTTGAACTCTTTTGTATCATGGTGATATTTTGAGATATTAATCTATGTTTTGATGTTGTTTTTCTTATCCTTTGTGCTTTGGAATGAATTATTCTTGATGTTTGGGATATGATTGGAAAATATATCTTGAACCCTAGATCACGGTAAGAATATTTGTTACGTTAATTGTCAGGAATGGAATGAATGTATCAATTGCTTAACACCCTAACCTTAATGCTGAAAAATCTCTTAATTGTGTGAGGAATCAACATTTATTAGGTTTTCTTATGAATTTCATGTGTGAGGAATCAACATGGATGATTTGAGTAGGTGGCATCAACATTGTTAGGTTAATTGAAGTTCTTAATTGACATAGCCATTACAAAAGAGGGATAAGGAAGGAAATCAATCATAAGTGCTTTTAATTGATCTTTTCTCAACAATTTACAGTTCTTTGTCATTTAATTTCAATTCAACTATTTATGCAAAACCCAATTTGTTTTAATCCACTTAGTAAGCATATAATTAGGAATTTTCATTGAAACTGTTCCTCGTGGGATCCACTTTTATTTAATCGAAATATTATACTGCAATTGATAATTTTGGTACGCTTGCCAATAATTCAACAATGATCTCTAATAAAATGATGTTTGATCTCTATATGCTTAGTTCTAGAATGCATGATAGGGTTCCTAGTAAGATTTATTGCACTAGTACTATCACATTTAAAAGGAATATGATCTAGGAAAATGTTGTAATATTCTAATTGCTGCTTCATCCATAGAACTTGGGCACAACAACTACCTACAACTATATACTCAACTTCAGTTGTGGATAGAGCAACACAAACCTGTTTCTTAGAATGCCAAGAAACAAGTGAACAACCAAGTAGATGACATGTCCCACTTGTACTTTTCCTGTCCAGTTTACATCCTCCATAATTTGAATCTGAATATCCTATAATGCTAGGTGAAGATCTTGAGGGATACCAAAGGCCAAATGATCTAATTCCTTTTAAGTATTTAAAAATTCTCTTAATAACAACTAAATGTGATTCCTTAGGATTAGCCTGAAATCTAGCATAGACACACACACTATGCACAATATCAGGTCTACTTGTTGTAAGATAAAGTAGGGAACCGATCATACCTCTATATTTGGATTGGTCAACCGCCTTACCTTTTTCGTCTTGATCTAGATAGCAAGATGTTGCCATTGGAGTAACTGCTTCCTTTGAATGTTCCAATTCAAATTTCTTGATTAATTCAGTGCAATACTTTGATTGTGAAATGAAGATGTTGTTAGTCTTTTGTTTGATTTGCAGTCCTAGAAAGAATGTTAGTTTACCCATCATCGACATCTCAAACTCACCCTGCATTATCTTGGCAAACTCTTGACAAAGATCATTGTTAGTTGAGCCAAAGATTATATCATCAACATACATTTGAACTATAATAATATTTTTCTTATGCTCTTTTATGAATAAAGTTTGATCTATTTTACCTCTCCTGTAGTTGTAACTCACCAAAAAATTGCTTAGACGTTCATACCATGACCTAGGTGCTTGTTTGAGTCCGTACAGAGCTTTCTTCAATTTATAAACATGATCTGGATGTTGATAATCTTCAAAGCCAGGATGTTGACACACATACACCTCCTCTTTGATGTATCCATTTAAGAATGCACTCTTTACATCCATTTGATATAATTTGAATTTTACGATAGATGCATAGGCTAGTAGAATCCGAATAGCTTCCAATCTTGCTACTGGTGCATATGTCTCATCATCAATTCCTTCTTCTTGATTATATCTTTTGCAACCAATCTTGCCTTATTGTTTGTGATATTTCCCTGCTCATTCAGCTTGTTCCTGTACACCCCTTTAGCTCCAATAACCTGCATTGAATTTTTTCTTGGTACTAGATCCTAGATCCCAAACTTCATTTCTCTTGAACTAATTTAATTCCTCTTGCATAGCTTGAATCCAGTATTCATCTTGTAAGGCTTCATCAATACTTTTAGGCTCCACTTGTGAAACAAAAGCTATATTCATACAGAGGTTATTTATTATACTTATTGTTGTGACTCTTTGATCTACATTTCCAATAACATTGTCCAGTGAGATTCCTCTTGGTGTACACCATTCTTTGGGTAGATCTTGAACTAGTTGAGATTCAAAAATAGTGTGTACTTCTAAACTCCTTCTAAGATCCTCCATTTGGTCTTCCTGTGATTGAACCTGTTTCTTTTCTGCTACAATCTGTTCTTCTTCAATATCTATAGAATCTTTTCTTGACTCAAGAGGGTTCTCCTCAAGGTCCAAAAATTCATCAAACGTTACATGAACATATTCTTCTACATGCAATGTTCTCCTAATAAATACTCTATATGATTTGTTATTTAAAGAATAGCCTAAAAATATTGCTTCATCAGCCTTAGAATCAAATTTGCCAAGGTTATCTTTACCATTGTTCAAAACATAACATTAGCAACCAAAAACTTTTAAATGAGAAATATTTGGTTTTCTACCTTTAAAAATTTCACAGGGAGTGAGTTTCAAAATAGGTCTTATTAAAATCCTATTTAACACATAACATGCAGTTGACATAACATTGACCCAAAAATATTTTGGAAGATTATTTTCATTTAACATTGTTCTAGCTAATTATTCCAAGGACCTATTTTTCCTCTCAACAACTCCATTTTGTTGTGGTGTTCTTGGGGAAGAAAAATTATGTGTTATGCCTAAATATTCACAAAAATTTTCAAAAAGCTCATTTTGAAATTCACCACCATATCACTTCTAATTGATTTTATGTTCAAATCTTTCTCATTTTGAATAACCTTAGCAAATTTCTTAAAAGTCTTAAAAGCATCATTTTTAGTTGCCAAAAAGAAAGTTCAAGTGACCTAGAATAATCATCTACAATAACTCGTGCATAATAATTACCACCTAGGCTTCTTGTTCTAGAGGGTCCAAATAAGTCCATGTCCAATAATTCTAAAGGCTATGATGTAGAGATAATATTTTTATTCTTAAAAGAGGTTTTAGTTTACTTTCCTTTTTAGCATGCAACACAAATTTTATCTTTGTTAAAACTTAACTTAGGCAGGCCAATCACTAAATTTTTTGAAATCAATTTATTTAAATGATGCATGTGAATGTGTGCAGTTCTCCTGTGCCATAACCACTTATCTTCATTCTTAGAAACAAGACAGGAGATAGACCTAGGAATTGTGATGTCAAGATCAATTACATAGATATTGTTAAGACGCATACCTTTCAAAACAGTTTCTTGCGTGTTGTCCTTCACTATGTTGCATGTAGTTGATTCAAAGATAACTTTCAATCCTTTGTCACATAGCTGGCTGATGCTCAGAAGGTTGTGTTTTAATCCTTCTACAAGTAACACGTCTTGAATCATGAAGTTGTTGCTTACCTGTATTTGTCCTGATCCTAGAATTTTTCCCTTATTGTTATCACCATATATCTCATGTCCTTGACTCTTCTTTGTGAAGCTTTTAAACGTGTTCTTGTCACCGGTCATGTGCCTGGAGCATCCGCTATCAAGAAACCAGATCGATTTCTTATCCTGTGATGAGGATTTATCATTACTTTTTATCATCGAATAAAGATTTGTTTCTTCCTTTCCATCACTGCTTTCGGAAGAACTCTCTTACGTTGTTGAAGAATCATTATCCTCCAAAGCAATATAAGCTTTGCGTTTGCTCTTATAGATACCATTCTTCTCTTTCTTCTTCTCTTTCTTCTTCTCTTTCTTAAGTTTCGGACAGTCTGATTTGATATGACCAAGCTTTCCACATCCATAGCAATTGTACCTATTGGTTTTCTCTTTTCTTTGCTGTCTCTTTTTCCTGTTCTTCATAAAACGAGAAAATTGTTTAGCCAAAATAGATATATCGAAATTCGAAAACTTACCTTCATTTTCACTTTCATCCTGTGAATTTTTTACTGCATATAGAGCTATCATCTTGGCTTGGTTCTATTCACCGTTCTTTAACCTTTATAGTTCCATCTCATGCTCTCGCAGTTTTCCAAATAGAGTAGCAATATTCATTTCTGTGAGATCCTTTGATTTTGTAATAGTAGTGACCTTTGGTTACCAATTCCTGTCTAAACATTTCAAGATATTTGTGTTCAACTCCTCATTGTCAAAACTCTTTCCTAATGCTTTCAAGTGATTTACTATATGTGTGAAGCGTGTCTAGAAATCCGTGATGCTTTCATTCTACTGCATTTGAAACAATTCATACTCCTTGATAAGTGTGTTCTTACGTGCTCGCTTTACTTCATTTGTTTCTTCATGTGTCACTTCAAGAGTGTCCCATATATTTTTTCTGTCTTGCATTGTGAGACCCTGAAAAATTCATTACGAGTTAAGGCAGAAACAATAGTTTTTCGAGCTCTTACATCATATTGGGCACACTTGTTTTCATCCGGCGTCTATTGGTCAAAAGTCTTTGGAACAACTCTAGACTCTGTTGTTCTCATCAAGTTGTAGGGACCGTTGAGTAAAGCATCCCAAACACCGTAATCTAGTGTTTGTAAAAATATTTCCATTATCGCCTTCCAATATTGATAGTCTTCTCCTTCAAATAGTGGTGGTCTGTTTATTGAGGCTCCTTCCCTGTAAACCTGATTCTGCATAGACATCTTGATAGATCATTTAGAAATATCTTATCTAATCAAGCTCTGATACCACTTGTTAGACAAGGCATCTAGAGGGGGGGTGAATAGATGCATAAATTGAAATAGATCCAAATTAAAAATTTATTTTAAGATGTCTAATAATTTATTAATTCAATTTTAATTATCAAATTGAACACAGATAAAGCAGAAGCAATAAC
Organism: Sphenostylis stenocarpa; assembly: GCA_963425845.1. NCBI lineage: Eukaryota > Viridiplantae > Streptophyta > Magnoliopsida > Fabales > Fabaceae > Sphenostylis > Sphenostylis stenocarpa. The sequence goes on from OY731404.1 coordinate 61,931,890, forward strand.
ATAATCAGAGAGATAAAAAGGGAGGATGTAAGCACAAAGATATAGGGAAAAGAAAAGAGCATAAGAGAGGAGCACACAACAATTTATACTGGTTCGGGTATAGTCAACCCTACATCTAGTTAACAGTCAACTCTAATCACAAGAGTGGCCCCAATTCACTATCTTTCAAATTCAATTTACAAATTACAATCAACTCAGCAGAGGAACCAGTAAAAAGTAAACTGAATAAAAAGACAATCACCTCCTTAGAAACCCACTAACAATGAACACCTCCCTAGAATCCCACTAGGGATGGACACCTTCTCTGAACAAATCAAAGGATGAAAAGCACCTCCTTTGCAACCAATACACAAAGGATGAATATCTCCCCAAACTAATCAAAGGGATGAAAACACTTCCTTAGAATCTCACTAAGAATGAACACCTCTCCTGAACAAATCAAGGGATGAACACCTCCCCTGAACAAATCAAAGGATGAACAACAACCACTTAAACCCTAAAAAGGGGATTTAACATCAACTTCTTAAGCCCTAGAAAAAGGGATTAAGGCAATAAAATAAGAACAGTCACACATGGTAATGAAGACAACAAATTGTAGAAGCCTGTAGAATGCCAACCTCCAAGAACAAGTGTGATTAACAATGAAAGTGAAGAAGGCAGTAGAGAAGAGGGTTTTCTCAGAAGGTGTAAAATATCTATGTTGTCTTGCTCATAATTTTTTTCTTAAATTTGAATGAATGTAAAATTGTATTTTCGAATTCTGTAATTGTGTATTTTTTATTTTTCAGCAAAACTCATTTAAATAGGAAAATAACATAAGAAAATAGTCATTGGTCATTAATAATTTCGTAGAGAAAAATCAGGATGTATCCAAAAACATTTATTCTTAAAATATGGATATATTTTTCAAATTTGAACTGTCACAATCGATTATGTTACCAGTATAATCAATTATGACAAAAAGAAAATCATTTTTCCATTTTTGATGCATCATAATTGATTATGACAGTGAAAAATGTCATGTTACGAAACTTTATCACACTTGTGCTTTAGAGGCTTATGATAATACCACTTCATCAACTTGTACCTCCATATCCATTATTCTAAGACTCTATTTATTCTTCAATAATCACCTTAGGCTTGCTTGAATATTGAATGTTATTGACTTGAATCATCATCAAAATCATCTCTTAGGAATGTAGGGACATGTTTCACATTGCCATCAATCTTCCCCTCAGTGCTTTTAGTTCTAGGGCAATCCAACAGGCCATGTAGTGCCTTAAGTTAGAACCTGCTTTTCTTACATGAGGTTTCACATTGCCATTAATCTCCCCCTTAGTGCTTTCATACAGTGCTCTTAATATTTGAAGACAATCCTTATGGGACTTTCACACTGTTCAGACATTGACAAAACTTTTTTCTACTTTTTGGACAAAGTATAACAAGTTGGGGGAAAATATGTGTGTCTTCCTACCTCTGTTAGTGCTAACTTCTCTCATATCTTCATTTCAATCAAATTTAAATGAGCATTGACACCATCCTTTATCTTCCTTTTAATGTTCAAAAGTGTTCCAATTAAGTTATCACATATTTTTTCTGCACGTGCATTACATCAATACAGTGTATGACATTAAGCTTACTTCACTATGATGGATCAAAGAAGATAGACCTTTTCTTCCAAATGTTAGTTACAAACTGATTTTTTTTTTCAAACATAACATTAATACCCTTCACCCTTTTATAAGTTCGAACACCAGTTAACGGAGTTGGTGATTTGTCATTCTCTTAATGTCTGTTAAAAGTTTGTCTCAATCTGCGATAAGGGTGAAACATTTTTAACAATCTCTAATGCCGAACATAAATTGTCTTCCTACCATGTTTCAATTGCTCATAACTAATATTTTCTTCACGAATAGGATAAGTTTTATGACCTTTTATGCTATAACCTGACAAGTTTTCATATGTAGAAAAATCATTGATAGTGAAAAATAATATGACATGCATTGTAGACCCCAAATCTTGCTCGGTCTCACAATAAAGATCAGAAGACCTCCTTTTCGAAGATGGACGAAGCCTAAGACGCCACTAGGAGAGACTATTAGGCCCCATACTAGGATAGGAGGGATTTTTGGCACAAAAATAAGGATTTTTGCCTTTTTGGGTCGAGACCGCCGTCTCGTTTGGCGAGACCGCCGTCTCGCCACCTGCGAAAGGCGAGACCGCCGTCTCACCATTCCTGCAAGGCGAGACGGCCGTCTGGAATGTCGAGACGACTGTCTCGTTTGACAAGACGAGACGACCATCTCGACCTGACAGGCGTGAATCCCTATAAATAAGGCCTCCCTTCCCCTCATTTCACACAACTTTCTCACTCTCTCTCTAGTCACATCAATAATTTCTCTGTCTAGAATCCCTCTGACGCATTTCGAAGCTTCTGAGTGTCTTTAGAGTGTTTTTTAGAGCGTTTCGAGAGGTTTCTGATGCCGTGTAGAGTGAAGGGTTGCCGCAAAGCACCCTATTTTAAAAGAATTAAATAGAAAGCTTGCTTCAGAGGTCTCTACTCTCTTTCTCTACCTTTTACTGCTTTATTTAAATTATGCAATAGACAGTAGGGCCATGTAGTCGTAATCTTTAAATTCCACAAAATAAAAGGGCAAAAGCGTATTTTTTCGGTTTATTTATCAACAGAATAGCTGGCCTATCATAGGGAACCCGAAAGGGGCGTCGTAAAGGAACTAACACTTCATTTACGCGTAACTAACTCCCTTACCCAACTCTGGTTCTAACGACCAAAGTTGGTTTTTCGAAAACCAACGCCTTTTAAACTCCTTTTCCGATGTTTCCAGTAAAAACATCGGTGGCGACTCTAGAGAACCCTCAAAAACTAGCTCTTGGATTAGCCCGGTTATCGGACAATCCAAGAGCACCCTTTCGAAAACCTCGCCCTCAGGTTCAGCCCGGTTATCGGACAACCTAAAGGCATTGTAACCACACCTATAAAAACGTGAAAAACAAGAGAGTCGGAAACCATCGCGTCGCTCCGACCGCCCTTGTTTTGACGGTGGCGACAGATGGCGACTCCACTGGGGAAGCCTAGAGAGTTGATCCCATTTAGTGATGGGCCAGCTTAAAAATAAATAAACCAAGAAAATAACGCTTTTGCCCTACCTTGTATTATAACATGTTTTACTGTTTGGCTTTAATAACTGTTGCTTGTTTATACTTACGCAATTGTTTGAAATACAAACTGTACACAAACCCTTGCACACCACAGTTCCCTCCATACCCGAGGGCAAGTGAGAAATCCATAGGGAGTGGGTGGCAAGTACAGTTCGTTGTAGTGATGGCCTTGTGCCCACCGGTGTGATCGAAAACCACCACTCAAGGTGATAACCTTCCTCTTTTGGCACAAAGACTGACTATGGCCTTAGTGCTAAGCATGGTCGGAAGGCTGGAGAGTGGGGACCCTATAATGGGGGCACCTTGGGGGCCTTAGCCTTGGTGAAAACGGTTAGAACCTACCTTTGCCAAATCACTTTTCTGCAGGAAAACCCTACCTCGTGATAAAAACGAATTCTCGCCTGTTCGTGGATGATCGAATTGTGTGTGCATATGTTTGTTGCATTTGTCTGTTGCATAGCATAACCAAACAACAGAAGAAAAATCACAAAAAAATATTTTCGCAATAAACACCCTTATCTCGGACAGTCTGCCTTTTAGCTAGCCTGGTTTCAGGTTCTTTGCAAGCTAAGTAGCCACGCAGTTCCGACAGAAGAGATAAGGGACGCTAAATAATTGTTCGCATAAAGCCACATTTTATCTCGGACAGTCTGCCTTTTAGCTAGCCTGGTTTCAGGTTCTTTGTAAGCTAAGTAGTCACGCAGTTCCGACAGAAGAGATAAAAGGCTATAAAATAAAAACCCAAAAAAAAAAATCAAAACATTTGACAAAGTCGTATCATTCATATTCATCACATCACGAGTAAAGAAAAACCAAGAGAGAAAATAAAAAGTGAGAACGCATTCAGCATCATTTAAACAGAATCTCTCATGCATAAGCATATCCATATTAGTTTAATCACTTAACATGCATTAATAAATCTTTTTCGGGCATTCTAGAAAGTGGCTGGTCCTCTCCCCATCCGAACTCGTGCACAAAAAGCAAAGGCAATGGAAAACTTAGAAGAGCAAAACCGAAAGCTCACTGCGGAGGTCAATACCCTCCGCGAGCAAGTAGCCCAACTGATGGAGGTCGTACGCCAGGGGCAGAGTAAGGGCGAAGACCAAGCTGAACACATCCCTCACCATGAGGAAGAGGAAGAGGAATACTTCTATGACGGGAAGGATGCTAAGACTGCACGCATCCTTACCCCAGAGGTATCCAAACAACAAATCTCCGCCCTAGAAGAAAGGCTGAAGGCGGTGGAGGGGCACAACTTCGACGTCAAGGAGGTGGCGGACATGTGCCTAGTAAAGAATATCCACTTCCCTCCCAAATTCAAGATCCCGGATTTCCCCAAATACGCCGGGATGACCTGCCCAAAGAACCATCTTACGATGTATTGTCGTAAGATGGCCGCCCATGCTGAGAATGAGAAACTCCTGATCCACTGCTTCCAGGAGAGTCTGGCAGATACAACTCTCAATTGGTATATGCAGCTAGAGAGAGGGCAGGTCCAGAGCTGGAAACAATTGGTTGACGCTTTTCTTCGTCGCTACCGATACAACATTGATCTGACCCCTGATAGGTCAGATCTCAGGACTTTGAGCAAAAAGAGCGACGAGCCTTTTAAAGCATATGCCCAAAGATGGAGGGAAATGGCAGCCCAGATAGAGCCTCCTTTGACGGATAAGGAGACAGTGGCTATGTTCATCGATTCAGCTGGATCTACTACGATAGGCAAGCGTACCTCACCTTTTGACATAGTCATGGCGAAGAGTGGAGCCGAAGCGAAGATAGCGTCTTCCCAAGCTTCTGCATGGCGAGGATGACTGCATGCGTAACTTCCTCACGCCCCTGCCGTAACCTCGGAAGAGCTAAACTTCCTAATCTACTCCTTGTGTTCCTCCCAAGAAGCAGCTTGGAACCCCCCTACCCCGAATGGTATAAGCCAAACGAGAAATGCGCTTACCACTCGGGTTCACCCGGACACTCTACAGAAAATTGCTTGACCATTAAGTATCGGGTTCAAGAATTAATCGATGCCGGGTGGATAACTTTCGATGCCTCTGTCTCCGATGTCGACGCCAAACCTCTTTCAAAGCCAGAGTAGCAGAGAGGGAGGACTGGGAGGATCAGCCCTAGGGAGTTTTTGTTTTAAGCTTTTCTCTATATCTCCTGCGGTCCCCGCCCGTGGCCGAAAGAATTTTGATTAAAAAGGGCTTGTACATACATTTACACTTTCTTTAATACATGAGGCATTTTGTCATATTCATTCTTTTCCCTCTTCTATTTATTATTCCTTCAAAGATAAATTGAATAATAAAATCTATGACTAAAACAGAACCTAAAACACATCATGTCTGTGATTGATGAATCTCTGTGGACCCCGAAAACCGAAGGCGAATGGGTCGAGTCCGACAGTGAGCAAGAGACCATTTCTCCGGACATGCAAAGAATGCTGGAAAAGGAAACACGCATCATACAACCACATCAGGAAGAGATAGAAACTGTTAATTTGGGAGAAGGGGATGACGAGAAAAAGGTGAACATCGGCACCCAAATAGAAAGTAACATAAAAAGGGGATTGATACAGCTTCTGAAGGAATATATAGATGTATTCGCTTGGTCTTATCATGACATGCCTGGGCTCGACACGAGTATAGTGGAACATAGATTACCATTGAAAGAGGGGTTCCGACCTGTGAAACAAAAACTTAGGAGAATCAAACCGGATTGGTCCCTAATGATTAAGGAGGAAGTACAAAGGCAACTGGACGCCAATTTCCTGGTAGTTTCTAAATACCCAGAATGGTTGGCCAACATAGTACCTGTCATCAAAAAGATCGGGAAGGTCAGGGTGTGTGTGGATTATAGGGACCTCAATCGAGCAAGTCCAAAAGACGACTTCCCCCTACCACATATAGACACGCTGGTAGATCATATCGCTACCAACACACTATATTCCTTCATGGACGGGTATGCGGGGTATAACCAGATCAAGCTAGCCATCGAGGACAGAGAAAAAACCTCCTTCATTACACCGTGGGGCACCTTTTGCTACCGAGTAATGCCATTTGGACTAAAAAATGCAGGGGCAACATATCAAAGGGCTATGGTAACGCTATTCCATGACATGATCCACAAGGAAATAGAAGTATATGTGGACGACATGATTGCCAAGTCCAGAAATGAAATGGACCACATTCAATATCTCAAAAAGCTTTTTGATCGACTTCGGAAGTATCAACTTAAACTAAACCCGGCAAAATGTACTTTCGGAGTACGTTCAGGAAAACTATTGGGGTTCATTGTCAGCCAAAGAGGAATTGAAGTGGATCCTGACAAAACCAAGGCAATTTTGGAAATGCCTCCACCAAGCACAGAAAAGGAGGTCAGAGGTTTTCTAGGCCGAATTAACTACATTGCCCGTTTCATCGCACAGTTAACGGATAAATGCATACCCATCTTTAAACTGTTGCGCAAAAATCAACCAACGGTGTGGAATGAAGAATGCCAACAAGCATTCGATAAGATCAAAACATGTTTAACCAATCCGCCAGTGTTAGTACCACCCGTTGAAGGGAGACCTCTCATCCTATATTTGTCAATACTTGAAGAGTCTATGGGATGTGTGCTCGGCCAACATGATGAAACCGGGAAAAAGGAACGAGCCATTTACTATCTCAGTAAGAAATTCTTAGACTATGAAACCCGTTATACACCATTCGAAAAAACCTGTTGCGCATTGGTGTGGGTCACTCAGCGTCTCCGACAATATATGGCTCGGCATACAACATGGTTGGTCTCCAAAATGGACCCAATCAAGTACCTCTTTGAGAAGCCCATTTTAACTGGAAGAATAGCTAGGTGGCAGGTTCTCCTCTCAGAATTTGATATCATTCATGTCACCCAGAGAGCTATTAAAGGAAGTCCCCTAGCGGATTATCTAGCCCATGGATCAACGGACGAATACCAGTCCTTACAGGATGACTTTCCCGACGAGCATATCATGCACATTGAGCACGAAGAGACCAAAGAAGAGGCATGGACCATGTTCTTTGATGGGGCCTCAAACATGCTTGGACACGGGATAGGAGCTATTTTGATATCCCCCCAAAAGAAACACATCCCTGTAACGACTAGGCTTAATTTCGACTGTACCAACAACATGGCCGAATACGAAGCATGTGCGCTAGGGATCCAAGCGGCTTTAGATCATGGGGTTACTAAGCTCAAAGTCTTTGGTGATTCATCCCTTGTCATCTATCAACTCAAAGGTGAATGGGAAACCCGCAACTCAAAACTAATCCCATATCTAGAGTATATCCAAGACTTAGTTTCAAGAATGGAAAGTGTCACCTTCCAGTACATCCCTCGGGAAGACAACCAACGCGCTGATGCCCTCGCCACTCTATCATCCATGTTTGCCCTGGATCAAGAACATGAGATGCCAATCATCCAAGTTAAGCTGCATGACAAACAAGCTTTTTGCATGACAGTAAATAGCGAGCACGATCAAAACCCCTGGTATCATGACATCAAGCAATATCTCATGAGGGGCGAATATCCCAAAGGAATCAGCGACAATGATAAACGAACCATTCTCAAAAGGGTCGTAGGGTTCACGTTGATTGAAGGAATCCTCTACAAAAAGAGCCCCGACTCCACTCTCCTAAGGTGTGTGGACCACGAAGAAGCTCGAACCTTGATAAAAGAAATCCATAAAGGAGCTTTTGGGACCCACGCACCTGGGCATGTCATGGCCAAAAAGATTTTAAGGGCAGGATACTTTTGGTCCACAATGGAAACCGATTGTCACCAGTATGCCAAAAAGTGCCACAAATGCCAAATTTACGCTAATAATATCCACGTACCGCCCGCACCACTCAGTACCCTGGCTACACCATGACCATTCTCTATGTGGGGTATGGACGTCATCGGACCCGTTGAGCCTAAAGCATCCAATGGCCATCGCTTTATCTTGGTGGCCATTGATTATTTCACCAAATGGGTTGAGGCAGCATCGTATGCGCATGTGACTCGGAAAGTGGTGACCACCTTCATCAAGAAAAACATTATATGTCGGTACGGCATCCCTCATAGACTCATTACTGATAATGGGACCAATCTCAATAACAAAATGATGAAGGAGTTGTGTCAAGACTTCAAAATCCAGCACCACAATTCTTCTCCGTACCGACCAAAAATGAATGGTGCAGTAGAAGCAGCCAATAAGAATATTAAGAAAATTATCCAGAAGATGGTAGTAACCTACAAAGATTGGCTTCGCCTTACACGGTTACCGAACATCAGTACAAACCTCCACCAGGGCCACCCCGTTTTCCCTCGTATATGGAATGGAGGTCGTACTACCAATAGAGGTCGAAATACCCTCCCTGCGAGTCGTCATGGAAGCGAAATTAACAGAAGCCAAATGGGTCCAAAGCCGGTATGATCAGCTGAACCTAATCGAAGAAAAGCGGCTAGACGCCATATGTCGGGGGCAGGCTTACCAAAAGAAGATTAAGAAAGCCTATGACAAGAAGGTCAATCCCCGCACTTTCCAAGAAGGGGATCTAGTGATAAAGAAATTGCTTCCAGCCCAGAAAGACAAAATTGGGAAATGGACAGCAAACTACGAAGGACCCTTTGTGGTCAAACGAGCCTTCTCAGGAGGAGCCCTCATCCTCACCAACATGGATGGAGAAGACCTCCGATATCTTGTCAACTCAGATGCGGTAAAAAGATACTACGCTTAAAGACATTGCTCATGACCCGTCAGGATGAAAACTCGCAAAGAGCGTCCTGGGCAAAAAATAGGGTCCACATTCCTCGCTAGGATACGTCCTAGGTAAAAATTAGAGGTCAAAAAAAAAACAAGAAAGAATAGAGCAATGATTACCTTAGCCGAAAACCGCAAAGGCGACTAAGGTAATACCTTCACAAAAGCTGGCCGACTACGCATGATCTTCACTCCGAGCTCGAGCATCTCAACTGAAGCGACCAGGAAAAACGGAGAAACAGAGATCACAGGCATGATTGTGTTACCCTTATACAGTTTAGCCAACCTTGGCCAGCCCTGCTTATAAATTCCTTTGTATATCCTCCTGTACAAACAGACCATTTGTTTATATCAATAAAATTGTCTTCGCTTCTCTTTACCTACTTGTGTGAGTGCCTCTGTATTAACGAAACATAAGAATAAAACAAGCGATTCGAGAAAGCATAAAAACAAGACGAACAACACCAACCAGGGCCAAGCAAAAAGTACAAGGCAGCCTGCTAGATCGAAAACCCGCGAAGGGCGGTCTAGGCAAAAGATAAGGCTTTCATAAAAAAAGGAAAAAGCCCACCAAAATATCTTAGGCAAAAATTAAAACTCGCTAGATCGAAAACCCGCAAAGGGCGGTCTAGGCAAAAGATAGGGTTAAAACAAAAATGCAAAAGAATAGTCACGAGAGAACAGAAAAGAAGAAAGTACCGGTCACTTTCTAGATGCCCTCAACTAAAATAAATTGCATCAACAGCATCCACACACAAATAGTCGCACAAATAGGACTTTGTCAGAATCAAAACAAACAAATACACTTCAAAACCAAAAAAGACATTCATAAGATCATCTTCATGCTTGCATAGAGGTACCCCGGTAAGACCTTGTCAATCATATATCCAACCAAAATTTCGACTACCAAGCCAGATTCGAACAACAAACAAAGATCACCCGACCAGCTAGCAAGAGTCGGATGATTACCACAAAAAGATCAAAATCAAAAGAATCCCCAGCAAACAAGCAAGCTGGATAAGCACCCACAAAATCCCCGGCACAGACCGGACGACAACATCTCCAAAGAAAACCAACAAAAAGTACATCTCAGTCGGCGCATGGGCCACCTGAACAGTAAGCTGCCACTACCACCAGTCCTACACAGTGGACTGTACCAGCCTAATAGGGGGTTCAAACCTATCAACCAGCACACAAGGAGTGCCTGACCGGCGCATGGGCCACCTGAACAGTAAGCTGCCACTACCACCAGTCCAACGCAGTGGACTGTACCAGCCTAATAGGGGGTTCATACCTATCAACCTGCGCACGCGGTGCGCCTGATCTGCGCTCGAGCCGGATCAGTAAGTCGCAACCACCAGCCTTATGGGGGGTTCATACCCATCCAGTCCCACACAGCGGACTGCAACTACCAGCCTGATGGGGGGTTCATACCCATCAACTGAAGGATCGGCTACCGTCAGAAGGAGTATCCTGAGGTTCTACCACGTGTTCACCGAAGGGATCGGCTACCGTCAGAAGGAGTATCCCGGAAGTGCACGAACACAAGTTTTCCCCAGAAGATCAATCGTCGCAAGACGGAACATCCGAAGGGTAACCGGGCAAGAGGGTCAACTCCTTTACCTTCCTGTCAATCTGTCTGGCACAACAAGCCAACAGACGACTAGTCAGGTAAAGGGGGGGCAGCTGTAGACCCCAAATCTTGCCTGGTCTCACAATAAAGATCAGAAGACCTCCTTTTCGAAGATGGACGAAGCCTAAGAAGCCACTAGGAGAGACTATTAGACCTCATACTAGGATAGGAGGGATTTTTGGCACAAAAATAAGGATTTTCGCCTTTTGGGGTCGAGACCGCCGTCTCGCCTTGCACAAGTGGTGAGACCGTCGTCTCGTTTGGCGAGACGGCAGTCTCACCACTCGCGAAAGGCGAGACCGCCGTCTCGCCACCTGCGAAAGGCAAGACCGCCGTCTCATTTGGCGAGACCGCCGTCTCGCCATTCCTGCAAGGCGAGACGGCCGTCTGGAATGTCGAGACGTCCGTCTCGACCTTGTCAGACGAGACGGCCGTCTCGACCTGACAGGCGCGAATCCCTATAAATAGGGCCTCCCTTCCCCTCATTTCACACATCTTTCTCACTCTCTCTCTAGTCACATCAATAGTTTCTCTCTCTAGAATCCCTCCGACGCATTTCCAGAGCTTCTGAGTTCTTTAGAGTGTTTTTTAGAGCGTTTCGAGAGGGGTCCGACGTCGTGTAGAGTGAAAGGCTGCCGCAAAGCACCCTATTTTAAAAGAATTAAATAGAAAGCTTGCTTCGGAGGTCTCTACTCTCTTTCTCTACCTTTTACTGCTTTATTTAAATTATGCAATAGACATTAGGGCCATGTAGTCGTAATCTTTAAATTCCGCAAAATAAAAGGGCAAAAGCGTATTTTTCTGGTTTATTTATCAACAGAATAGTTGGCCTATCATAGGGAACCCGAAAGGGGCGTCGTAAAGGAACTAACACTTCCTTTACGCTTAACTAACTCCCTTACCCAACTCTGGTTCTAATGACCAAAGTTGGTTTTTCGAAAACCAATGCCTTTTAAACTCCTTTTTCCGATGTTTCCAGTAAAAACATCGGTGGCGACTCCAGAGAACCCTCAAAAACTAGCTCTTGGATTAGCCCGGTTATCGGACAATCCAATAGCACCCTTTCGAAAACCTCGCCCTCAGGTTCAGCCCGGTTATCGGACAACCTAAAGGCGTTGTAACCACCAATAAAAAATGCAAAAATCAAGAGAGTCGGAAACCATCGCATCGCTCCGACCGCCCTCGTTTTGACGGCGGCGACATGCATCTTAAAAGACTCACAAGAAAATTCGTTAAACACTTCAACCCCTTCATCCCACAATAGTTTTAAATCTTTAATCAATGGACTAAGATGTACATCTATGTCATTTCCTAGTTATTTTAGACCTAAGATCATCATAGACAATATTATGTATTTATGCTTCATACACAAGCTTGGACGTAGGTTGTAAAGAAATAGCGAAACAGACCAGGAACTATGATCAGTACTTAGATTATTAAACGAATTCATTCCATCATTAATCAATCCAAGCCTAAGATTTCTTGACTCAGCACCAAATTCGAGAAACTCATTATCAAAATCTTTCCATTGCATAAACTCAATTGGATGACAAATCAATCCATCACATGTCCTCCCATCTGCATGTCATCTAACGTTTTTACGTCTTTAAGATTACCAAACAAACACTTAAACCTTGGAATTATTTAAAGATACCAAATGGACTTGGCAGGGGGTCCCTCAATAGTAATGTCTTCACTATTGCCTTTATTTTTTTCCTTCACTTTGTAACGAGATAACCCACAAATTGGACATATTTTTATCTCTTCAAACTCATTTCTATGTAAAATACAATTATTGGGATATGCATGTATCTTTTTATACTCCATATTGGACAAAATGTCTTTTTTGCCTCATAATTACGATTGGGTAATGTATTTCCTTTTGGAAGCATTCCCTTCAACAACTGAAGTAATTAAGTGAAACTTTTATTAGTCCACCCGTTCATTGCCTTCAAATTTACCAATCTTAAAATTGCTGACAACCATGTGAAATTACTTAAACTAGGATAAAGTGGAATCTCTACATCATTACACATATCTTCATACACATGCGCTTGAGCAAAATATTCTACGCCAACATCATGAATTATGTCCTCAAGTCGATCATCCATGGTTGAATAAACTAAACGATGATTAGATTCATTTACACATGACAAATCTAATAGTTCATCCTACCATGTCCAACTTTAATTTTTAAGAAAATTTTCATATAAAAGATCCTCCCTAATTTTCTCAACATGTATTAAGGTTCCATTAAGACAAATAACACATGGATACCTAAATCTTCTACCAGTAGAACTAGTCGAAGTGTTTCGTTGTTCAAGTAATAAAAATTCTTCTACTCCTTTCTCATAATCATCAATTATGCGAACAAAATTAATCCAACTTTTATCCATTTCTAGATTTTATAATGCATACAAAACTACATAATTGAGTTAACAATACAATTTGTCGGGGATTGGACAACCCCGGATTCAAGACAAATTCGTTCAAAAAAATTTCATACCATTATCAATCATCACAATGCTAACCTTAAATATATCAATACATTAATCAAAACAAAATAGTTACTTACTAGAGAGGAATAATGAGCTCTCACCAAGCACCACCAAATAATGTTCACAGACCACCACGAGAGGAGCACAACCAGAGGAAGAGAGCCACCAAGAGAGCGAGAGGGGGAATGTAGGGATCGAGAAAGGTATTCAGGGTGTGACGCATGTGATGCAGGGACGAGGAGATGAGGGCACGACATGGGGAGATGTAGGGCATGGGGAGATGATCGACAATGACAACGAGGGAGAGGGAGAGTGTGAGAAGGAGATGCAGGGAATGAAGGGAGTGAGCAAGAGGAGATGCAGGGAGGAGGAAGGAGGTGGTGCGAAGGAGGAAAGAGGAGGTGACGAAAATGAGGGAAAAGGGTGAACGAGAATAGGTTTAAGAACAGATGACAACAATTATTACCAATAACCATCGTCATATAGGACATACTTTGACAGTTAAAATATAACCATCATCAAAGAGTTGTTGTCACCCACATTTGACGATGGTTATTTAATAACTGTCATTTTATGTTCTATAAGATTCCTATACAACAACAGTTATTAAATAACAGTCGTTATATGATTGTTCTTATTTTCAAAAATGTCATTGTGACACCTTCGACGATGACTTCAAAATCATGGTCATCAAAAGGTGTCGTCGTTTTCAATATCTACACTAGTGGTATTTTCACAAATAACATATACACTTACAACTTCAATGTGATAGAATGATTTTGTTATGACATTTGTATTTATTAAGCTATGATTATCACTTTCATTCCCTCCTAATATATTAGATGATACCATTAATGACATGTATCAAATTATAATAATCACTTTTATCTTCAACTAGATGGTTAGAACCTTCATCACCTGTTTACCACTTGATACCTAATTTTATGTGAGTAAAAAAATACTAATAAATTTAGATATTTAGTGATGATTACCTAAATAGACATATGCATTATACATTAGCATTATGATTTTACCCCCCCTCCGCCCCCAAAAACTTAATGATTATTCTCAAAATTTTGTCTTACATTAGCATTTATAATTTTGGTCTCCCTAAACTTAATGATTACTAAGTATACAAGCTTCTCTATTTACAAATTTGACCTCTCACCCTTGCATATTCTTTTATCTTTTCACATTCATTATTATTTATTGATAATATATTATTTGACCCCCTCAAGATTAATGGTTTAGATCCGCCACTAACATCAAACATTACAATCATCATCATTTATATTCTCAAATCATGGATTTCAATGAATCCATTACTTTGAAACACATTCGTATATAATACAATTATCTCATTCATTAACAACACAAGATATAAGAAAGAATACATTTTAAAACTGTTAGAAAAAGAGGTTGAGATCAATAGGGGGGTGAATTGATCTTTCAAAGATTTTCGCAATTTACAGATTATCTATTTCAAAGATTAAGAGTTTTGGCCAATTCTTGAACCAAGTAAATCAAGCTATTCAAAGTAAGACAACAACAGAATTAAAGAGAGTAAGGTTTAGAGAAATACAACCAAGATTTATACTAGTTTACCCAATCCTAGGGTTACGTCCAGTTCTCATCCAAATTCCAGCTGAGTTCCACTAGATTGAATGATTTACAGATTATAGATTTCAATCACAAACCCAATCTACCATAAGACCCAAATTCCAGATCTTGCACCTAAACCTTCACCAAGAACCAAATTCTAGTTCTTGAACCAACCTGTAGCCAAATTCCAGCTCCAGAACCAGTGCCCAACAATTCTAGACACACACCACTCAAGAACCAAGTTCCAGTTCTTGTACCAACATGCAGCCAAATTCTAGCTACAGAACCAGTGCCCAACAATTCCAGACACTCATAATACAGTAAACAAATTGAAAGAACAAAGAGAAGAAACTAGAACAATCAAACCCGGATTATGCAGCTTCTACAGAATGAGTTTCTTCACCAAAAGAATACAAAAATTGCCTCAAGAAAGAACTTTGAAAAACTCCACAAAACTTGCGTGATTCTTTCTTGAAAGTAGCTCTTATGATTGCTTGATTGATTGCTCAAAAGTGTATTTTAAAACGTTGAATCAAATATGTTTATATAGAGAAGTTTTTCAACTGCTGGTGTAATTAATCTGTTAAAACAATCTTTTAATCTGTTAAAAGTCTTTGATTAATCGGTTAAAACTTCTTTTAATCTGTTAAAATGTTCTTGATCATTTTTCATATTTATTTTAACTGATGTGACATCGTTTTAATCGATTAAAACAATTAACAAAAAGTCCCTTAAGTTTTTTAATCGATTATTTCATAGTTTAATTGATTAAAATTCTGCCAAAAACTTTCACTAAATTTTCTAAGTGATTTTAACTAATAACAACAAGTTTTAATCGATTAAAACAGTTAGCAAAAAGTTTCTTAAGTTGTTTTAATCGATTAATTTGATTTTATATCGATTAAAATATTGACAGAACACCTTTCAAAATATCTCAAGTTATTTTAATTGATTGTTTCGAGTTTGTATCGATTAAAATATTGCCGAACACTTTCCAAAATATTTTAAGTGATTTTAATCAATTATTTCGAAACTATATCGGTTAAAACACTGGCAGAAGGTTTTCAAAAACTCCTTTAATGAAAATAATCGATTAATTCGAAAGTGTATCGATTAAAATAGTTCCAATGAATGTTTTAAAAGGTTTTAATCGATTATTTCGAAAACCTAACAGTTAAAAATATGTTATGTAAGTTTTAAGAACATTTTAATTGATAAAGCTCATATAATATCAGTTAAACTAAAAACAATTTAACCGATTAATTTGGTTTTTAATGGATTAAAAACATCTTTTGAGGCATTTTCACATTCTTTCAAATGATGAAACCTCATGCAGTAGAGAGATATGAATGATTATACCTATGTATGGATGCAGACTCACTAATCACTCTACCCTTTTAACCCAAGTAACCTTTGAATTCATCATATTAGCCTTTGAATTCATCACATCAACAAGATCTTCATCACTTTCAGTCTCCCCCTATTTGATGAAGACAAACACCTCTTTGAAAGATTTTGATCTGCAGAAGAAGTCACTTGGATATATAGATTAGTGAGTATTCAATATCAATTATTTCTCCCCCTAGATTAGTGAGTATTTAAAAAATTAATCATTTTCCCCCTTTGACTTCATCAAAAAAAGGGAAGAGAGGGATAAAACAAGCAATATGCATAGCATGTAATGATAACAATTTTTTTTTTTAAAATAGCAGTATAATCAGAGAGAAAAAGAATATCAATTAGATGTATTATTCATATAAGAGTCAATTCAAGTTAATTCAAACTTATCTTCGTTAACACATTTGTAATGAATATAATAGACACGTGCAAAGATAAGAGAACCTTGCTTTAGTAGCATGTTACAAGAACAACCATTAACTAAACCCTTTCATTTTCCTTTTCAGAATTATAATCGATTAAAAATAGGACATAATCGATTAAATTGATCATGTTAATGATTTTAATTGATACAAATAACATTTTAATTGATTAAAACAGGAATGACAAATGTACATTAAAATCCTGATATAATTTAATCGAATAAATCAAAATTTAATCGATTAAAACAGTATGAACAATAGTATTATAAGTGAAATTAATCAATTAAAGCTGGTTTATATCAATTAAAACATTAAAATATGAGAACTAAGTGATAATTGATGCATCTAAAATGCCTAATTCAGTTCGGATTTTATAAAATCGATCTCGAGCAAGAGGTTTTGCGAATATATCAGCTAATTGTTTCTCAGTTTCTATAAAGAAAATTTCACAATCACCTTTTAAAACATAATCTCTAATGAAATGATGTCTAAGTTCTATATGTTTTGTCCTAGAATGTTGAATTGGATTCTTTGTTAATATGATGACACTGGTGTTAGAATCGCGCAGCGGAATGTTCGCGTGGTCGGACAAAAACCAAGAGGGGGGGTGAATTTGTTTTTTAATAAAAATTAGGTTTTCAAAATTTTCCCCAAATTTTACCGATTAAAAACTGCGTAAATGTAAATAGAGAAGAGTAGAGAAGATTACACAGTAGGTTTATACTGGTTCGGATCAAAAGACCCTACGTCCAGTTGCTAATCACTCAAAAGAGGATTAACGCTGTCACTAAGAACAAATTGTTACAAACAGTTTACAAATCAAAGAGATAAAGTAAAGACAACACCTCTCTTGAAATCCACAAGAGATGAAGAACAATTTTCCCCAGAGACGGCACAGCACACAATCAACTAAGAACTCCACTTAGTGATTCTTATCGCTTCTAGCCCACACCAGGTTCCAAAAGCCCCCTTTCCTTGCAACAAACAGTTCTCCGGCACTCACGACACTTAACTTTTGTATGGAAAGAGTTGTTCTTCATTTACGAGTGCCAAAGCGAGTTTAAGTAGGGAAATTAGGGTTTAGAAATTGGGGATTTCGAAACTAGGGTTCTTGGTAATTGGGTTTTCCAAAATAGGGTTAATTTGAAATTTAAAATGAAAAACAGATGAAATAATCGATTATTTGGAGTGATAATCGATTAAAATAGAGCCAAATATGACAGAACCCAAACCTCTCTGGATTAATCGATTATTTGGTGAAATAATCGATTATGCTATGCGAACGAGTACAAAATAATCGATTATTTTGTTGTTTAATCGATTAAAACGGTGACTTTGTATAGAAAGTGGTTTTCTCACTTGTTTTAATCGATTATTTACCTATGTAATCGATTAAAGCCGAGCCTGCATGATAAATTTGAGCATTTTGAAGCTTCTAAGTTACGGACTATGTACTGGCTATCTTAGATTCTATAATTACGAGACTCAATCAAACTAAAATAGAGTTATTACAATACGGAAATCATCAATCTTCAATCTTCAATACTCTAAGTCTTTAAGCTCTTGGATCATCATCAAAATCAACATTCTTCATGATCATTATTTGCAACATCAGGTTCTTGAATGTTCAACAATCTCCCCCTTTTTGATGATGATCAAAATTATCTTTTTAAAGCCCTTGTAATAACCTGTTTTATCTGTCATACTAACAAACACATTAAACATACCAGATAAAATTTAATATTGAATCATAGGCTTTAAATTTTTCTCCCCCTATTTTGATTATAATCAAAAAGAACTCTGAAACATCAATCATAAGAGCTCCCCCTCAAAATATGCATAAGTTTAGAGAAAGCTCCCCCTCAATCATAGCATGAAAGAAACATCATATTTTATTTCATAATCATTCATTCATTACAATACAAAGATATAAAATCTAAAATTCTTCACTATCCTCATCATTAAAGTGAGTATCAAATCTATTTTCTAATCTACCCACTCTATCATCTACATCGGATATACGACGAATAATTTCATCATGGCGTACACCAGAAAGATTGAAGAATGATTGCATTCTTTGATTCATGTCGGAAAGCATATCTTCCATGGATTGTCTTGTTTCTTGATGAGAAGAGGATGTTCCAACACTTTGGATTTGGTTAGAGGGAAAATTAGCAGCTGGAGGCATATCTTCATCAGAGTCTTCATTTGCATCACCTTGATTTTGAACGTCATCTTTGTGAACATAGATGTCATTTACTCGAACCATTTGAAGTTGAGTCAATGTGCTGTCTAGCATGCGGTTTAAGTTGTTTGTTCTAACTGCTTGCTCACCTTCAACATTCACTCCTTTATATTCAAGAATACGGGATACAAGAAGGGCATATGGAATTTTGAAGGTGTGATGACGTTTTGCTTTAAGCATGGTCATTTTGACAAGAACACCCCAATCTAAAGGTTCATTATTCATTATGGCATGAATAATTCGAAGATCAATGGATGAGCATTGAGCATGATTCGTAGCCCGGGGACATAAGATCCATACGAGTAAATGTAGAAGCATGCGTTTTTCCTTCTTTAAAGGTCCAGCATGAAGGATACGTCCAATCTCCATTGAGGGATTCCGTAGAAAAGAGCGATAAGCTAGAAACCTGTCAAAGTCATCTAGCTCACCATAAACGTTAATAGCATCTTCTCTAATGGGGAAGTGAGCAACATTTTCCCAAATATCATCATCTAGAATTATGGTAACCCCTTTTACACGGGATGTAGCAATTTGATCCCTAAACTTGAATCTAGAATAGAATACCCTAACTAAGTCGGGATAGTATGTACCTTGCATTTGGATAAACGGGAGAACTCCTTGAATTTCAAGAAGATTAGGAAAATTGAAACCCCTATGAATGAATTGCTCACCTATAAGAAATTTGGGAGAAATAATAGCTTTTTCTTTCCAGTAGGTTAGAAATTCTTGTTGACCATCTGCATCGAGAGATCCATCCTTCTACAGAATTAGGACGGGAATGAGAGGAAGGTGCGGAACTTCTTTTTGTAGGAATCTTAGGGCGAGAGGATGAGGCCATTTGAAAGAGTAGATAAACTTGAAGAGATTTTGGAGACAAGTGAGGGAATAATGAAGCAAAGAGAGTATAGATTTCAAGAAAACTTGATTACAAGAGTTAGAAGTGAGTATAATTGACCTAGATGTCTCTATTTATAGAGAAAACACTTCCAACGGTCATATAGAAGAGATTCCATGGCAAAATATCCGTTGGCAACGGCTAGGAGGCAAGCTGAGTCGTATTTAATCGATTATATTTCAAGATAATCGATTATTCCTATATCGAGACGACTTTAATCGATTATTTCTAGCAAATAATCGATTATCGAAGGCATTTAATCGATTATTTCACGAAATAATCGATTATTCCGAAGGAGAATACCCTGTTTTGGACGTTTTGAGGAAAAATAATCGATTATTACTTCCGATGATCGATTATTCCGGAGGCTATATCAAGTTTTTGAGATTTATATGCATAATAACCTATGAACATGCTACACCACAAATTTTAACATAACAATCATCCGAGAAGCAGTCAAATTAAGCGAGAATTTAAGCTATTTCTAATATCCCTAAGTCTCTTCTAAGATCATAGAATCTATCCTTGGGTAGAGGCTTAGTAAATATATCTGCTAATTGACGTTTAGTGTCTACATACTCTATCTTACGGTTTCCTTTACTTGATATGATCTCTTAAAAAGTGATGTCTTATTTCAATATGTTTAGTCCTAGAGTGCATTCTTGGATTCTTAGTTAGGTTGATTGCACTCATATTATCACACATTAATGGAATGTCATTTAAATATATGCTATAATCCTCTAATTGTTGTTTCATCCACGGAATTTGAGCACAACAACTACCAGTACCAATATATTCGACTTCGAGTGGTAGATAAAGCTACACATGCTTGTTTCTTAGAATGCCATGATATTAAGGATGAACCTAACAAATGACATGTCCCACTAGTGCTTTTCCTATCAATTTTACATCCACCATAATCGGCATCAGAATATCCTAATAAACTAATACAAGCATCGAGACGGATACCACAAGCCAAATCCGAGTAGTTCCTTTTAAGTATTTTAAAATATGTTTTACTTGCAATTAGATGAGATTCTTTAGGACAAGCTCGAAATCTAGCACACACACGAGACAGAATGCATAATATCGGGTCTACTTGCGAGTTAAGTATAATAGTGATCCTATCATACCTCTATACATAGTTTGATTAACTTCCAAACCCGATTCATCCTTGTCTAGATAGCATGAAGTTCCCATGGGTGTGTTGGCTTCCTTTGAGGTGTCCATTCCAAACTTTTTGAGAATCTCTTTGCGGTATTTAGTTTGAGAGATGAAAGTGCCATCTTTAAGTTGCTTGATTTGAAGTCCAAGGAAGAATGTTAATTCTCCCATCATAGACATTTCAAACTCTCCTGCATAATCTTAGCAAATTCTACACATAACAAACTATCAGTTGATCCAATAATATCATCAACAAGTAGCACATCCTTGATCTCCAAAGTGTTTGCACCACGAGTTGCTTGATTGATTGCTAAAGGATGTGTGAAAACTTATATTCAATGTGTGTTTAAAAAGTTCAAGCCAAACTATTTTTATAGACAATTTTCAAAACTACTGGTTTAATTAATCTGTTAAAAGATTCTTTTAATCTGTTAAAAGTGCAGTTTTAATCTGTTAAAACTTCTTTTAATCGATTAAAACGCATTGTAGAAAAAAATTTTAAGTTGTTTTAATCGATTGAAACGAGATTTAATCGATTAAAAGAGTTATGATCGGTCATAACTAAATTCGATCGATCATAAGCTGATTCTGATCAGTCATAATTGCATTCTGATCGATCATCTTGACCCTTTAAATGATTTTAATCGATTGAAAGCGTGTTTTAATCGATTGAAAAGAATTCTGATCGCTTATAATTTGATTCGATCGATCATCCTGACCCTTTAAGTGATTTTAATCGATTGAAACGTGTTTTTAATCGATTTAAAAGATTCGACCGCTCATAATAAAAATCTGATCGATCACAATGAGTTCTAAATGGTTTTAATCGATTAAAAACAAGTTGTATCGATTAAAATACTGTAAAAACACTTCTTTGAACATTCTAAGTGATTTTATTTGGTTCTTTCAAAGCTGCATCGATTAAAAACATGTTTTAAGAAAGCTTTTGTAAAAAAACTTTGTTTTTAGTTGTTTAAAACAATTTTAGAGGCTTTTCGCAAAAATCTTTAAGTGAAGAACCTTCATGCAATAGAAAAGATAAAATGTTTTTACCTAATCATTCTGTTTAAAACATACTAAATGATCCATTTTCTTTGAATAAATACAAGATACAAATAGATTTATTTAACAATTGGAACCCAAATATATTTACCTTTAGGAACACCAAAATGTTTAATTTTACACTTATTTGAAGTGTGACCTTGTTTCATACAATAGAAGCATGCATTTGGAGTAGCTTTAGAACAAGATACATTATTAACATGACATGCTCTAGTTCCTTTTTCTACCCATATTCTTTTCTTTTTAGATTTACTCTTTTTCAAAGGAACTCTTTGATTTACATTATTTTGAGCAATTACCATTTCATGCTTCTTAAGATCATCAATTTCTTTTTCGGCTTTGTCAAGCAAATGGTTAAGAATATCTATGTCATATTCATGCTCTTTACAATTTGCACAAGCTAAGTCCTTATTCTCATCTAAGCATACAATTTTCGTATTAGCTACCTCCTTTTCTTCTAAACATGCAATTTTCAATTTTAAGGACTCATTTTCCTTTTCGGATCTTCTTAGATTTTTCTTTACAACTTTAAATTCGTTTTTCATATCCATAAATGCAGTAAATAACTCATTATAAGCATTTTGCAATTCATCATGGTCATTTTCTTCACTAGAGGATGAATCGGAATCACTAACCTCAAAATCCGAAGAAATGTTATCATTTGCCATTAAGCAATTGTTTGCTTCTATTTCCGAGTCGCTTGATTCTGAATTTGAATCACTTGTCATCCCAAGCAATATATGCTTTCTTCTTGAATTGCTTTTTGCCCTTGTGTTCATCATTTTTCTTGTTTGGGCATTCGGTCTTTATATGCCCTGCTTCACCACAACCAAAGCATTTTATATTAACGGAAGAATTTTCTTTTACCTTTCCCTTACCTTTGAAAGGATGTCTTCCTTTTGCTTTCATCATCTTGGTGAACTTCTTTATAAAAAGACTCATCTCTTCTTCATCAATTTCGAGTCTTCTTCTTCTTCTTTCTTATTTTTGCTTTTTGAAATTTCGGTCTTGAAAGCTAGGTTCTTCTTTTGATATTGACCCTCTTCCTCATTTAGTCTTCCAAGGTCAAGCTCATGCTCCCTAAGCTTTCCAAATAACGCCGCCATGGACATAGTGGCAAGATTTTGTGACTCCGAGATGGCCGTCACCTTTGGTTGCCATTTCCTATCCGAGAGATTTCAAAATTTTAACATTTAATTCATCAACGTCAAAAATTTTACCTAGTCCGGTAAGATGGTTCACGATATGAGTGAAACGTTTCGAACGTCGAAAATCGTTTCGCGGGTTGCATCCGGAACATCTCGTATTCTTGGATTAAAGAATTTTTACGTGCTCTTTTGACGTCGTCGGTTCCTTCATGGGTCACCCTTAGCATTTCCCACATTTCCTGTGCACTTTTACAAACTGAAATTCTATAAAACTCATCAAGGGTTAGAGCGAGATGAAATAATGTTTCTAGCCCTAACATCAAATTGTGCTTTTCGACTTTCTTCTGCAGTCCATCTATCAAAAGGTTTAAGAACGTCAACACCGTTCTCGTAATTTTAGGAACAAATGGACCGTTTAAAATTGCGTCCCAAACGCCTCTATCAACGAGACTCTAAAAATATTTACATACGTACTTTCCAAAAAGGATAATTTTGACCCGCAAAAGTGGGGGTCTGTTGATAGACGCACCTTCGGCAAAAGTTTGATTTTGTCCGGCCATTTTCGAAAAGTTTGAATGACTATCAAAGCAAGCTCGATACCACTTGTTAGAATCGCGCAGCGAGAATGTTCGCGTGGTCGGACAAAAACCAAGAGGGGGTGAATTGGTTTTTTAATAAAAATTAGGTTTTCAAAATTTTCCCCAAATTTTACCGATTAAAAACTGCGTAAATGTAAATAGAGAAGAGTAGAGAAGATTACACGGTAGGTTTATACTGGTTCGGATCAAAAGACCCTACGTCCGATTGCTAATCACTCAAAAGAGGATTAATGTTGTCACTAAGAACAAATTGTTACAAACAGTTTACAAATCAAAGAGATAAAGTAAAGACAACACCTCTCTTGAAATCCACAAGAGATGAAGAACAGCTTTCCCCAGAGACGGCACAGCACACAATCCACTAAGAACTCCACTTAGTGATTCTTATCGCTTCTAGCCCACACCAGGTTCCAAAAGCCCCCTTTCCTTGCAACAAACAGTTCTTTGGCACTCACAGCACTTAACTTTTGTATGGAAAGAGTTGTTCTTCATTTCTGAGTGCCAAAGCAGAGTTTAAGTAGGGAAATTAGGGTTTAGAAATTGGGGATTTCGAAACTAGGGTTCTTGGTAATTGGGTTTTCCAAAATAGGGTTAATTTGAAATTTAAAATGAAAAACAGACTGAAATAATCGATTATTTGGAGTGATAATCGATTAAAACAGAGCCAAATACGACAGAACCCAAACCTCTCTGGATTAATCGATTATTTGGTGAAATAATTGATTATCTGTACGGAACAATACAAAATAATCGATTATTTTGCTGTTTAATCGATTAAAACAGTGACTTTGTATAGAAAGTGGTTTTCTCACTGTTTTAATCGATTATTTACCTATATAATCGATTAAAGCCGAGCCTGCATGATAAATTTGAGCATTTTGAAGCTTCTAAGTTACAGACTATGTACCGGCTATCTTAGATTCTATAATTACAGACTCAATCAAGCTAAAACAGAGTTATTACAATACAGAAATCATCAATCTTCAATCTTCAATACTCTAAGTCTTTAAGCTCTTGGATCATCATCAAAATCAACATTCTTCATGATCATTATTTGCAACATCAAGTCCTTGAATGTTCAACAACTGGTATTATCACATAAAAGAGGGATTTTATTGAGAATTAAACCGTAGTCCTCAAGCTGTTGTTTGAGCCACAAGGATTGAGCACAACAACTTCCAGGTTTAATGTACTCGGCTTCAACTGTAGAAAGAGCAACACAAGATTGCTTGTTGCTATGCCATGAGATTAGACTGCTTCCTAGGAGATGACAAATGCCACTGGTGCTTTTTCTGTCAAGCTTACACCCTGCAAAATCTAAGTCAGAGTAACCAATTAGATTTAGTTTGGACTCACTAGGATACCACAACCCAACATTTAATGTTCCTTTGAGATATTTCAGGATCCTTTTTGCAGCAGTAAGATGAGATTCTTTTGGTGCAGATTGAAACCTGGCACACATACAAACACTAAACATAATGTCAGGTTGTTGTGAGATATAATAAAGAACCAATAAGCCCTCTATATTTTGTTTGATATGTTGGTTTTCCCTTTTCATCCGCATCAAGATAGCAGTTGGTGGACATTGGTGTGGATGCCTCTTTGCAGTGCTACATCTCAAATTTCTTTAGAAGCTCTGTGCAGTACTTTGATTGATGAACAAAGCTCCCTCCCTGAAGTTGTTTGACTTGTAACCCAAGAAAGTAATTAAGTTCCCCCATCATAAACATCTCAAATTCTCCCTGCATATCTTTGATAAATTCTTTACACAAGGATTCATTAGTGGCTCCAAATATGATCTCATCAACATATACTTGAACTAGAATGATCTCATTATTTATTTTCTTAAGAAATAAAGTTTTATCAACTACACCTCTTTGATAGCCCTTGGATAAGAGAAAATTACTTAACCTTTCATACCATTGTCTTGGGGCTTGCTTTAGACCATATAATGCTTTCTTTAGTTTGTAGACAAATTCTGGATGAATATGATCTTCAAAACCATATAATGACTTCTTCATTCAAGTAGCCATTTAAGGAGGCACTTTTAACATCCATTTGGAATAACCTGAAATTCTTTATTGATGCATAAGCAAGTAGAAGTCTAACAACTTCTAATCTAGCAACAGGAGCATATGTTTCATCAAAATCAATTCCTTCTTGCTGATTATACCCTTTAGCAACTAATCTTGCCTTGTTTCTTGTAATAATACCATTTTCATCCAATTTATTTCTAAAAACCCATTTGGTTCCTACAATATTAGCATTATTTGGCTTTGGAATTAATTCTCATACTTCATTTCTTGTAAATTGATTCAATTCATCATGCATAACATTAATCCAGTTGTTATCTTTTAATGCATCAAATATGGTTTTAGGTTCAATTTGAGATACAAATGCCATGTGACTCCAAAATTTGTTTAAAGATCTTCTAGTAGAAACTCCCTGATTTATTTCACCAAAGATGTTGTCTATTGAAAGATTTCTTGGAGTTTTCCATTCTTTGGGCAGTTGTTCCTCTGGTTCTTCCATAGACTCCTCCTGATTCTCAAAAGTAGTTGATTCTGGTAATTTCAACTGATACATTTTATCAGTTAAAATGTCATCATCTGCACTGAACTCGGGGTTTTTCTGCATATGTGGGTTAGTTTCATCAAATACAACATGAACTGATTCTTCTATAGTTTTTAGCCTTTTGTTGAAGATTCTATAGGCATGGCTATTTAATGAGTAACCCAAGAAGATACCTTCATCTGATTTGGAATCAAAATTTCCAAGATTTTCCTGTCCATTGTTCAAGACGAAGACCTTACATCCAAATACTCTAAAGTAGTTTATATTTGTCTTTTTGCCTTTGTATAACTCATAGGGAGTCTTTTTGAGAAAAGGTCTAATTAGAACACGATTTAGTACATGGTAAGCAGTACTTACGACATCAACCCAAAAATATTTTGGTAATGCTTTTTCATTAAGCATTGTCCTAGCTAACTCTTCAAGAGAACGATTTTTTCTCTCAATTACACCATTTTGTTGAGGAGTTCTAGGAGCTGAAAATTTATGCTTAATACCATGTTTTTCACAAAATTTATCAAAATTTTCATTTGAAAATTCTCCCCCATGATCACTTTGAATATTTGAGATGAAATAGCCTTTTCCATTTTGAATCTGTTTTGCAAACTTCTTAAACACATGGAAAGTATCAGATTTTAATTTCAAAAACATTGTCCAGGTAAATCTTGAGTAATCATATATTATAACTAATGCATATAGATTCCACCTAGACTTATAGTTCTAGAAGGACCAAAAAGATCCATGTGCAAAAGTTCAAGCGGTCTTGAAGTTGAAACAATATTTTTCTATGAGAAAGAATTTTTTACTTGCTTGCCCTTTTGACATGCGTCACATATTTTGTCTTTCACAAACTTTAGTTTAGGTAGACCATTTACAAGGTCTTTAGAAATCAATTTGTTTAGATGATTCATATGAATATGAGCTAGTTTTCTATGTCATAACCAGGAATCATTCTCTTTAGCAATCAAACAACAATTTTTGGTAGAGTTAGTATTTAACATGTAAATGTTGTCGATTCTCTTACCAGTGATCAATACCTGGTCTGAATCAGATATGATAATCTGACATTGTTTAGGTCCAAAGATAACTTTGTGTCCTTTGTCACATAGCTGACTGGTACTAATCAAATTGTGTTTTAAACCTTCAACATATAGTACATTGTTAATAATACCTATTTCTGTGCATTTGATGTCACCTACTCCAAGAATTCTCCCTTTGTTATTATCCCCATAGATGACAGTCCCACCATTCTTTAGTTTTAAACTGTGAAACTTTGTGATATCTTCTGTCATGCGTTTAGAATAGCCATTGTCAAGGCACCAGAGATCTTCAGTTTGTTGTGCTTGAAAGAGAAATTGGTGTAGTTGCAATACTAATCTATTAAATGGAGAAGTAATCGATTAATTCTTTACTGGAAGCACATTTTTAACCGATTAAGATTAAAAGAAATCGATTAATCTTGTTCTGGAAATAATACATCAGAATTTTAATCGATTAAAATGAAAAAGAATCGATTAAATTTAGCCTTTTAATGATTTTAACTGATGTAAATCCTTTTTAATCAATTAAAACAGAAAGGATAAAACTATACTAAAATCCTGAGAACATTTTAATCGATTAATTCATAGAATAATCGATTAAAATTGTACGGACAACTTTTCTGGTATTCTCTATAAGTGAATTTAATCGATTAAAACAGTTTTATATCAATTAAAATACTCAATCCATGAATCCAGAATCAATATTTGTTGATCAGGTACCAAAGAATTTCCAGATTTTGTTCCTGCAAAATAGATTTAACATATATCTGGTACCCTTTTTAGAATTATAGGGTCCAATCAGGTTATATGGAGTAAATTCTTGGGAATCCACTTCATTTTTCCTCTTGGAATAGCATATTTCTTGATTCTACAAAATTTGACAAAATGACCTCTTTTCATACAATAAAAGCTTGTAATAAATGGTGATGAGACATATTTACTGTATGAAAAATAATTTTTTAATGCTCTAGTTTTCTTTCCAATAAGAGGTGTGAATCCAATACCACCACGATCAATAACCAATTTCTGAGAATCAAGTATAACATCAAGACTGGTTTTTCCTTGTGCAAATTTAGAGGCAATTTTTATTAGATATGCTAATTTCTTTTGTAATTCAGGACAATTTTCACAATCATTTTTATCATTACACATGCAACCAGAATTGTTATCATTCATTTCCAGGTTTTTATCATTAGTTTCTTCATCAAGAAATTTCTTTTCAAGAAGGATGATTTTATTTTCTAATCTACTATTCATGCTCTTTAATCTTTTGTTTTTAATTTCTAATCTTTTTGCTATTGCATGCATTTCATAAAAAACATCTTGTATTGAGATGTAATTCATAGTACTTGTTGAAGAATCAGAACTGACACTGGATGTTGGAGAATTTGAATTAGCCATCAAACATATTTCTGTTGTTTCTTTATAAGCCATCTCAAGAACTTCCCACATTTGTTTGGTAGTTTGGCAATGAGATATCCTGAAAAATTCATTCATGTTAAGGGCAAATGTAATGATATTTTTAGCAGTGCAATCATCTTGAATTTGTTTCTTTTCATGATCATCCAAACTGGACCATTCTCTATTAAAAACAGAAAACCCTTGTTCAACAATATTCCAAACATTTATATCAATAGATTCAATAAAGATCTTCATCCTTATCTTCCAAAATGGATAATCTGTATCACAAAATAGTGGAGGTCTATTAATAGAAGCACCCTCAGAAAAAGGTAATTTGTTTTCAGCCATGAAAGATTTGACCCAAAGTCTTTAGTATTTTTCAAGACCCTGCTCTTGATACCAATTGTTAGAAAAAGAGGTTGAGATCAAGAGGGGGGTGAATTGATCTTTGAAAGATTTTCGCAATTTACAAATTATCTATTTCAAAGATTAAGAGTTTTTATCAATTCTTGAACCAAGTAAATCAAGCTATTCAAAGTAAGACAACAACAAAATTAAAGAGAGTAAGGTTTAGAGAAATACAACAAAGATTTATACTGGTTCACTCAATCCCAGGGCTACGTCCAATTCTCAGCCAAATTCCAGCTGAGTTCCACTAGATTGAATGTTTTACAGATTACAGATTCCAATCACACACCCAATCTACCACAAGACCCAAATTTCAGATCTTGCACCTGAACCTTCACCAAGAACCAAATTCCAGTTTTTGAACCAACCTGCAGCCAAATTCTAACTAAAGAACTAGTGCCCAACAATTTCAGACACACACCACCCAAGAATCAAGTTCCAGTTCTTGTACCAACCTGCAGCCAAATTCCAGCTACAGAACCAGTGCCCAACAATTCCAGGCACTTACAATACAGTAAAGAAATTGAAAGAACAAAGAGAAGAAACTAGAACAATCAAACCCGGATTATGCAGCTTCTACAGAATGAGTTTCTTCACTAAAAGAATGCAAAAATTGCCTCAAGAAAGAACTTTGAAAAACTCCACAAAACTTGCGTGATTCTTTCTTGAAAGTAGCTCTTATGATTGCTTGATTGATTGCTCAAAAGTGTATTTTAAAACGTTGAATCAAATATGTTTATATTGAGAAGTTTTTCAATTCGTTGGTGTAATTAATCTGTTAAAACAATCTTTTAATCTATTAAAAGTCTTTGATTAATCGGTTAAAACTTCTTTTAATCTGTTAAAATGTTCTTCATCATTTTTCAGGTTTATTTTAACTTATGTGACATCATTTTAACCGATTAAAACAATTAACAAAAAGTCCCTTAAGTTGTTTTAATCGATTATTTCGTAGTTTAATCGATTAAAATTCTGCCAAAAACTTTCATAAAACTTTCTAAGTGATTTTAATTGATAATAACAAGTTTTAATCGATTATAACAGTTAGCAAAAAGTTTCTTAAGTTATTTTAATCGATTAATTTGATTTTACATCGATTAAAATACTGACAGAACACATTTCAAAATATTTCAAGTTATTTTAATCGATTGTTTTGAGTTTGTATCGATTAAAATACTGCCAAAACACTTTCCAAAACATTTTACGTGATTTTAATCGATTATTTCGAAACTATATCGGTTAAAACACCTGCGTAAGGTTTTCAAAAACTCCTTTAATGAAAATAATCGATTAATTCGAAAGTGTATCGATTAAAACAGTTCCAATGAATGTTTTAAAAGGTTTTAATCGATTATTTCGAAAACTTATCAGTTAAAAATTTGTTATGTAAGTTTTAAGAACATTTTAATTGATAAAGCTCATATAATATCAGTTAAAACAATTTCCTAAAAATAATTTAACTGATTACTTTGGTTTTTAATGGATTAAAAACATCTTTAGAAGCATTTTCACATTCTTTCAAATGATGAAACCTCATGCAACAGAGAGATATGAATGATTATACATATGTATAGATGCGGACTCACTAATCACTCTACCCTTTTAACCCAAGTAACCTTTGACTTCATCATATTAGCCTTTGACTTCATCAAATCAACAAGATTTTCATCACTTTCAAAAACATATATTACTCATCAACAATTAAACACCAAAATTATCATTTAAATAAGATCTCAAGAAAATTATTTACTATTTTTTTAATTGATTTGAGTGGTAAGAAATTGTTCGATTAAAAAAATTTATCACTTGAACGATTAAATTATTGTTTAGAAAAAAACTATTATACTTGAACTTTGATTCATAATCTTATTTTCTAAATAAATTATAGAGAAATAAAAATTTATAGAATTTTCAAGACTTATTCCTATTTAGTCCGACAACACCAATGAAACAAAAGTCAAATCCGAAACTCGACACCAACTTCAACCAAGATCCTTAAGACATTAGGTTATGTGTATTGGTACATCTCTTTGAGCTCACTAGTGATCTTTTCATGTACCACCATTTATCACAACTATGATACCACTGTTGGATCTTTTAAGAGGGATTCACTAATAGGAGAGACAATATTAATGAAACATGAATCAAACTCACATAAGGGATGGACACCAACTTCGATCTAAAACCTTAAGAAATTAGGTTATAGGTATTTCTTCTTTATATGTTGCTCAATTTCCTCCTTCTTACTCAACTTGAGAGTGCAGACTTGAATTTCTCAACATTTCTAACTATCATATTTGTTTGACGCACAAAATACCACACAACATATTACAATTTCAAGATTTTCACAAATTATAATCTTACAAATTTCAAATAAGTCACTTTAATAATTCATATGATTCTAACATAAATCAAATTAGCTTATCTTATATAAAATAATTTGTTTCTTAGGTATAAAATCTAAAAACAGAAATTTTACACGTTCAAACTTCTTCATAGCAAATTTTTATCATTAACTATAATGTATTACTATAAACCTAAAATAATAGATATTTATTTTTTTCTCAAAAAGAGTCACGTGCTTATAATGTAGGTATCACACACAAATCAAACTTAGAAAATAACAAAAAAAAATACTATATTAAAATTTTTTATTAGTCAAAACTATGCGGGATATAAAAGATAAATTTAAATATTGAAAAATATAAACATAAAATGTAAAAATTAGAAAAAAAAATATATATATATATATATATATATATATATATATATATATATATATAAAAGACAAATGTTTGTCGATAAATAATAATTTTATAAAAAAATTTAAAAATTTTTATTTTTATTTATAATATGTTTAACTAAATTAATAAAATATTTTTTTAATCTTATTAGAAAATTCAATACACTAAATTTGAATTATTTTTATTCAAAATTATTTAATTTTTTAATTGATCTTTATTTGAATAAGATAATTCAAATTCAAATGAAATTGATTTATTTATTAGATAAAGAATTTTAATTACTATCAAATATAAAAATTATCATTATTATATTGTGAATGAAATCTAACTCATAGTATTTGACCTGATGGGAAAAAACGTCATGAAAAATATTATCGTCTTTATTCCTGAGAATTACCCTACTAATAGAAAAATAAGAGAAAAACAATCAACACAAATATATAACGTGAAAACTCTAAAATCGGAGAAAAATCATGATAGTTATCTAATGATAACTAGAGAATAACACTATGTGAAAATGTATATAACGTATAGACAACTCTCTCATGTCCTTTGACACTAAATACACTCACACTCTAAAACAAGAATTTAAACTAATCCTTTCAACACTTTATTATAAGAGAGTAAGAAAAGTCAAATACATGCTTAAAGTGTCTTTGACTTGGGTGAGAAACATCATGAACTTTAAGCTCATTATATAGTTACTACTCACTCCATTACTTATCTAATGTGATGTGAGACTTTTCAAGATGTATTATTTTCATCAACCCAACAGACCCTTATCCACATGGATAAGGTTGGACCGAGACAAACCACGACAAAGTATATCGAGTCAAGTGAAATCAGGACAAACAAAACTAGTAAGGTTAGTGTCCGATCAAGACAAATTGTACTAGGTCAAAAATGTTGGGTCAAGTTAGATTAGATTGACAAGTTGGGATGAGTCAGGTTCGGTTAGACTATGTTGGGATGAATTAGGCTAGGTTAGGACAAATAGGATCATTTCAAGTCGAATTGGGCTCAAATGAGTAAGTTGAATCGTAAGTGAATAGAACAAATTAAGATTAAATAGATCAAACTAGGACAAGCCAAAATGTGTAGAGTTACGTCAGATCAAGATGAATCATGTTAGATCAATATGAGTCAATTAGGATAGGTTGTGATCGATGGCGAATATTGACCGATCGATCTGGGGGCCAATTATAAAAAAAATTATATAATAATAAATAAAAATAAGATATTTATTTAAAATTGTGTCATTCGTTCTTTAAAATGTTTGAACTCATCAATAATGGAATCGGAACTAAAGTTTTCAGTTATTTCTTTTTCAATATAAATGATCATATTATCTGCAAGAATTTAATCTTCCATTCTATTTCGTAGTCTTGTTTTGATAATCTTCATTGCAGAAAATGATCCCTCAGTTATAGCTGTAGAAACAGGAAGAGTTAAAATAAGATGAATTAAACGATCTATTAAGTAAAATGTACCTGAATTCCCTATTTTTGTCAAAGATTGACATAATTCAAGCATGGTAGACAAATTCTTCAAATTTGGATGGTTAGGAGCATCAAGTATAAAATAATGAAGTTGAAATTTTAAATTAATCTTCTCTTGTTAACTAAAATCTAAAGGATAAAATTTGTTCACAAGTGTGCTTATTTGATCAATGTTAAAAATTTTATAAACATCATTTGGAATTAAAGCATTACTTAAAGTTAAAAGTTCCATTGTTTTCTCACTAAACCTATCATTTAATTCTTGTAATTGTTTATCCACTATAATAAAAATATGTTCATACTAAAATGATGATGTTCTACTGTAATACAATCTTTTTTATGTCAAGAACAACCATGACGTGCTACATAGGTAGAATTAAAATTAGGAATATCAATGTTATGTTGCTCACAAAACAATATCACATCTTTCAACAAATCTTGCCAACCCTCCTCTTTTAATTTTTGAATCAAAATTTTAATCGAATAGACTAATTGCATAGCATTATGTATATCCTGAGATTGTTTTTGTAAAGCTTGATAAAGACAATAATTAATTCCCATAATTTCTTTCATTATGTGTAAAATCAATATGAACTCAAACTCAGACAAAATATTATAAGCAGCATCAGCATCACCCCTTTGAGAATAAGTTGAACCATCAATTATAATTTTTTGGAGAACTAAACAAGATGCACTATACAATTTTCATCATACTACAAATGGAATGAAAATGTGAACTCCAACGAGTATCACCAACTCGTTTTAAAGTGCCAATTTAATTTTTTCCTTTACCGGTTTCAAGTTCACCAAGTTCTAATAATTTGGCTATTTCATCTAATTCTACACTTTGTAACTCATCATGACGTTTACTAGATGAACAAACAACATTTATAATAAAAGCCAAATTTGAAAAAAATTGATGAACCAGAATAACTTCTCTTGAAGCAGCAACCAAAGCAAGTTGTAATCTATGAGCAAAACAATGTACATAATAAGCATAAGGATTATCATGAAGAAATAATGCTTGCAATCCATTCCATTCTCCTCCCATATTACTAGCACCATCATATCCTTGCCCACGAATATTGGAAACATCAAGATTATGTCTAGAGAGAACAACACATAATTCTCTTTTAAGAGTAGCAGTTGTACATGCATAATATCTAAAAACCATTCTTTAATATTACCCATTTTATCTACAAATCTCAAAACAATAGTCATTTGTTCTCTTCTATATTCATCACGAGCTTCATCAACAATTATACAAAATTTTGAGTCACTAATTTCTTCACTAATATAATTTCTTACTTTTCTAGAAAAAATTTGCAAAATTTCCTTTTGAATATGATGAGAAGTATATTTTGAATTATAAGGAGCATTTTCTAACACAATTTGTGCTACTTTATCATTGTACGATGCTAAAAGTTTAATCATCTAAAAAAAGTTACCTCTATTACTTGAATATGGAGTTTCATCATGGCCTCTAAATGCACAAGCTTGAAATGCTTGCCAACGAATTGTATCAATATAAGTTTTAAGCCGTAAACGATTTTTGCAAACTTCTTCTGAATTTTGCACATTTATAATGTTGTCAATGTGCTTAGATTGATTCAATAAGTTTGTACATGCTTTCATTGCATTGTTATGTGGTGAACAAGGACTATCTCCAATGTGACTAAGAAACGCACAATTCTTTCCTGAATTAACCTTTTTCCATGATCTAAATTCTTGTCTAATAAACACATCTGCCTTAGGACAACCATTTGATAGTGTACTAAATAGATAATATGGCAAACAATAAGCTCCATCACTAGTTGGAGAATACTCTAGCCAAGAAGGAAACATTTTAAACCAACCATATTGAAATCTCCTAGGATGTTTCTCTTTAGAAAAAGGATAGTTTTTAAGTTGTATATGATATGGACCCCAATTTAAATAAGCTATTCTAATTTCATCTCTTTGATTCATAGGATATTTATGTATCTGAAGACGTTTTCCTGGGTCACACTCCAAAGCATTAATATTAAATTCATTGTTTTAATTCTATGAATCTTAGAAAGGGGTTCTTCTAATTGAATAATTGGATCATCATCCTTTGAAACAGGAGAAGATGTTGAATTTATTTGGTTTTCATCTCTACAAGTATCTCTTTTATCACTTTTAAAAAATGAATCTATTCTTTTATGCTTCATATCTAGAAAAAAAAATGATTTTATTATTATTTTTCTAATTATAGAATCATAAAAATTTATAAAAAACAAAAATATTTTTTTCAAACAACAATGTTCTCAACAAAAATCAAAATAACAAACAATAATAGAATAAGCAGTGTGAAAAGATGAAAAAAAAAATACCTTTGTCAATAAATATAATTTCAAGGATGGAATCTGAGGAGGGAGGAATAGAGACAAACAATGAATTTGAAAGTACAAACTATAGAAACAATGTAATACTAAATTAATAATCAATCAATATTACCGTTAGTGAGAGAATATAAAAAGGTGAGAGAAGATGAAGAATTACTTTCACTACAAGAAAAAAAAGTTTTAGCGACCGAAAAATTCGGTCGCTAATGTAAAAAAATCGGTCGATAATTAGTTAGCGACCAAAATGTGTCATTGTAAAAGGCCAAGTCGCTAATGTGTTAGCGACCGATTTTCATTTCAGTAGCAAAAATAGCGACCGATAAGGTGATCGCTAAATAATTTGGTCGCTTATTCCTTAAATACCTAAATAGCAACTGAAATTAATATTATTAAATCAATCGCTAAATTGGTGGCAAAGTTAAATAAAATAGCGACCGATTTATATCGGTCGCTAATATATTAATTGAATTATTTAAATAGTAATTTAAATCGATCGCAAAAATAGCGACCGATTTATATCAGTCACTAAATCGATAACAAAGTTAATTATTTAACTTTCATTATATTTTTTAGAAATTTGAATTGTTATCAGATTAGTGTCAATGGCAACATTCGAACCTAGTACCTTAAAATTGGAGACTAATACTCCAACCACTAAGTTGTTGAACATTCAAGGACTTGATGTTGCAAATAATGATCATGAAGAATGTTGATTTTGATGATGATCCAAGAGCTTAAAGACTTAGAGTATTGAAGATTGAAGATTGATGATTTCTGTATTGTAATAACTCTGTTTTAGTTTGATTGAGTCTGTAATTATAGAATCTAAGATAGCCGGTACATAGTCTGTAACTTAGAAGCTTCAAAATGCTCAAATTTATCATGCAGGCTCGGCTTTAATCGATTATATAGGTAAATAATCGATTAAAACGATGAGAAAACCACTTTCTATACAAAGTCACTGTTTTAATCGATTAAACAGCAAAATAATCGATTATTTTGTACTTGTTCAGATGCAGATAATCGATTATTTCACCAAATAATCGATTAATCCAGAGAGGTTTGGGTTCTATCGTATTTGGCTTCGTTTTAATCGATTATCACTCCAAATAATCGATTATTTCGATCTGTTTTTCATTTTAAATTTCAAATTAACCCTATTTTGGAAAACCCAATTACCAAGAACCCTAGTTTCGAAATCCCCAATTTCTAAACCCTAATTTCCCTACTTAAACTCTGCTTTGGCACTCGGAAATTAAGAACAACTCTTTCCATACAAAAGTTAAGTGCTTGTGAGTGCCGGAGAACTGTTTGTTGCAAGGAAAGGGGGCTTTTGGAACCTGGTGTGGGCTAGAAGCGATAAGAATCACTAAGTGGAGTTCTTAGTGGATTGTGTGTTGTGTCGTCTCTCGGGGAAAGTCTGTTCTTCATCTCTTGTGGATTTCAAGAGAGGTGTTGTCTTTACTTTATCTCTTTGATTTGTAAGCTGTTTGTAACAATTTGTTCTTAGTGACAGCATTAATCCTCTTTTGAGTGATTAGCAACTGGACGTAGGGTCTTTTGATCCGAACCAAGTATAAACCTACTTGTGTAATCTTCTCTACTCTTCTCTATTTACATTTACGCAGTTTTTAATCGGTAAAATTTGGGGAAAATTTTGAAAACCTAATTTTTATTAAAAAACCAATTCACCCCCCTCTTGGTTTTTGTCCGACCACGCGAACATTCCACTGCGCGATTCTAACAAGTGGTATCGAGCTTGCTTTGATAGTCATTCAAACTTTTCGAAAATGGCCGGACAAAATCAAACTTTTGCCGAAGGTGCGTCTATCAACAGACCCCCACTTTTGCGGGTCAAAATTATCCTTTTTGGAAAGTACGTATGTAAATATTTTTAGAGTCTCGTTGATAGAGGCGTTTGGGACGCAATTTTAAACGGTCCATTTGTTCCTAAAATTACGGAGAACGGTGTTGACGTTCTTAAACCTTTTGATAGATGGACTGCAGAAGAAAGTCGAAAAGCACAATTTGATGTTAGGGCTAGAAACATTATTTCATCTCGCTCTAACCCTTGATGAGTTTTATAGAATTTCAGTTTGTAAAAGTGCACAGGAAATGTGGGAAATGCTAAGGGTGACCCACGAAGGAACCGACGACGTCAAAAGAGCACGTAAAAATTCTTTAATCCAAGAATACGAGATGTTCCGGATGCAACCCGGCGAAACGATTTTCGACATTCGAAACGTTTCACTCATATCGTGAACCATCTTACCGGACTAGGTAAAATTTTTGACGTTGATGAATTAAATGTTAAAATTTTGAAATCTCTGGATAGGAAATGGCAACCAAAGGTGACGGCCATCTCGGAGTCACAAAATCTTGCCACTATGTCCATGGCGGCGTTATTTGGAAAGCTTAGGGAGCATGAGCTTGACCTTGGAAGACTAAATGAGGAAGAGGGTCAATATCAAAAGAAGAACCTAGCTTTCAAGACCGAAATTTCAAAAAGCAAAAATAAGAAAGAAGAAGAAGAAGACTCGAAATTGATGAAGAAGAGATGAGTCTTTTTATAAAGAAGTTCACCAAGATGATGAAAGCAAAAGGAAGACATCATTTCAAAGGTAAGGGAAAGGTAAAAGAAAATTCTTCCGTTAATATAAAATGCTTTGGTTGTGGTGAAGCAGGGCATATAAAGACCGAATGCCCAAACAAGAGAAATGATGTACACAAGGGCAAAAAGCAATTCAAGAAGAAAGCATATATTGCTTGGGATGACAGTGATTCAAATTCAGAATCAAGCGACTCGGAAATAGAAGCAAACAATTGCTTAATGGCAAATGATAACATTTCTTCGGATTTTGAGGTTAGTGATTCCGATTCATCCTCTAGTGAAGAAAATGACCATGATGAATTGCAAAATGCTTATAATGAGTTATTTACTGCATTTATGGATATGAAAAACGAATTTAAAGTTGTAAAGAAAAATCTAAGAAGATCCGAAAAGGAAAATGAGTCCTTAAAATTGAAAATTGCATGTTTAGAAGAAAAGGAGGTAGCTAATACGAAAATTGTATGCTTAGATGAGAATAAGGACTTAGCTTGTGCAAATTGTAAAGAGCATGAATATGACATAGATATTCTTAACCATTTGCTTGACAAAGCCGAAAAAGAAATTGATGACCTTAAGAAGCATGAAATGGTAATTGCTCAAAATAATGTAAATCAAAGAGTTCCTTTGAAAAAGAGTAAATCTAAAAAGAAAAGAATATGGGTAGAAAAAGGAACTAGAGCATGTCATGTTAATAATGTATCTTGTTCTAAAGCTACTCCAAATGCATGCTTCTATTGTATGAAACAAGGTCACACTTCAAATAAGTGTAAAATTAAACATTTTGGTGTTCCTAAAGGTAAATATATTTGGGTTCCAATTGTTAAATAAATCTATTTGTATCTTGTATTTATTCAAAGAAAATGGATCATTTAGTATGTTTTAAACGAATGATTAGGTAAAAACATTTTATCTTTTCTATTGCATGAAGGTTCTTCACTTAAAGATTTTTGCGAAAAGCCTCTAAAATTGTTTTAAACAACTAAAAACAAAGTTTTTTTACAAAAGCTTTCTTAAAACATGTTTTTAATCGATGCGACTTTGAAAGAACCAAATAAAATCACTTAGAATGTTCAAAGAAGTGTTTTTACAGTATTTTAATCGATACAACTTGTTTTTAATCGATTAAAACCATTTAGAACTCATTGTGATCGATCAGATTTTTATTATGAGCGGTCAGAATCTTTTAAATCGATTAAAAACACGTTTCAATCGATTAAAATCACTTAAAGGGTCAGGATGATCGATCAGAATCAAATTATAAGCGATCGAATTCTTTTCAATCGATTAAAACACGTTTCAATCGATTAAAATCATTTAAAGGTCAGGATGATCGATCAGAATGCAATTATGACTGATCAGAATCGACTATGATCGATCAGAATTTAGTTATGACCGATCAGAACTCTTTAATCGATTAAATCTCGTTTCAATCGATTAAAACAACTTAAAATAATTTTCTATACTGCGTTTTAATCGATTAAAAGAAGTTTTAACAGATTAAAACTGCACTTTTAACAGATTAAAAGAATCTTTTAACAGATTAATTAAACCAGCAGTTTTGAAAATTGTCTATAAAAACAGTTTGGCTTGAACTTTTTAAACACACATTGAATATAAGTTTTCACACATCCTTTAGCAATCAATCAAGCAACTGCGGTGCAAACACTTTGGAGATCAAGGATGTGCTACTTGTTGATGATATTATTGGATCAACTGATAGTTTGTTATGTGTAGAATTTGCTAAGATTATGCAGGGAGAGTTTGAAATGTCTATGATGGGAGAATTAACATTCTTCCTTGGACTTCAAATCAAGCAACTTAAAGATGGCACTTTCATCTCTCAAACTAAATACTGCAAAGAGATTCTCAAAAAGTTTGGAATGGACACCTCAAAGGAAGCCAACACACCCATGGGAACTTCATGCTATCTAGACAAGGATGAATCAGGTTTGGAAGTTAATCAAACTATGTATAGAGGTATGATAGGATCACTATTATACTTAACTGCAAGTAGACCTGATATTATGCATTCTGTCTGTGTGTGTGCTAGATTTCAGGCTTGTCCTAAAGAATCTCATCTAATTGCAGTAAAACATATTTTAAAATACTTAAAAGGAACTACTGGATTTGGCTTGTGGTATCCGTCTGATGCTTGTATTAGTTTATTAGGATATTCTGATGCTGATTATGGTGGATGTAAAATTGATAGGAAAAGCACTAGTGGGACATGTCATTTGTTAGGTTCATCCTTAATATCATGGCATTCTAAGAAACAAGCATGTGTAGCTTTATCTACCACTGAAGCTGAATATATTGCAGCTGGTAGTTGTTGTGCTCAAATTCTGTGGATGAAACAACAATTAGAGGATTATAGCATATATTTAAATGACATTCCATTAATGTGTGATAATACGAGTGCAATCAACCTAACTAAGAATCCAGTAATGCACTCTAGGACTAAACATATTGAAATAAGACATCACTTTTTAAGAGATCATATCAGTAAAGGAAACTGTAAGATAGAGTATGTAGACACTAAACGTCAATTAGCAGATATATTTACTAAGCCTCTACCCAAGGATAGATTCTATGATCTTAGAAGAGACTTAGGGATATTAGAAATAGCTTAAATTCTGCTTAATTTGACTGTTTCTGGATGATTGTTATGTTAAAATTCGTGGTGTAGCATGTTCATAGGTTATTATGCATATAAATCTCAAAAACTTGATATAGCCTCTGGAATAATCGATTACTGGAAGTAATAATCGATTATTTTTCCTCAAAACGTCCAAAACAGGGTATTCTCCTCTGGAATAATCGATTATTTCGTGAAATAATCGATTAAATGCCTCTGATAATCGATTATTTGCTAGAAATAATCGATTAAAGCTGTCTGATATAAGAATAATCGATTATCTTGAAATATAATCGATTAAATACGACCAGTTTGCCTCCTAGCCGTTGCCAACGGATATTTTGCCATGGAATCTCTTCTATATGACCGTTGGAAGTGTTTTCTCTATAAATAGAGACATCTAGGTCAATTATACTCACTTCTAACTCTTGTAATCAAGTTTTCTTGAAATCTATACTCTCTTTGCTTCATTATTCCCTCACTTGTCTCCAAAATCTCTTCAAGTTTATCTACTCTTTCAAATGGCCTCATCCTCTCGCCCTAAGATTCCTACAAAAAGAAGATTTGCACCTTCCTCTCATTCCCGTCCTAATTCTGTAGAAGGATGGATCTCTGATGCAGATGGTCAACAAGAATTTCTAACCTACTGGAAAGAAAAAGCTATTATTTCTCCCAAATTTCTTATAGGTGAGCAATTCATTCATAGGGGTTTCAATTTTCCTAA
Source organism: Sphenostylis stenocarpa (assembly GCA_963425845.1). Classification (NCBI taxonomy): domain Eukaryota; kingdom Viridiplantae; phylum Streptophyta; class Magnoliopsida; order Fabales; family Fabaceae; genus Sphenostylis; species Sphenostylis stenocarpa. Next base: position 61,973,499 of record OY731404.1, read on the forward strand.
TCTTCTTGAAATTCAAGGAGTTCTCCCGTTTATCCAAATGCAAGGTACATACTATCCTGACTTAGTTAGGGTATTCTATTCTAGATTCAAGTTTAGGGATCAAATTGCTACATCCCGTGTAAAAGGGGTTACCATAATTCTAGATGATGATATTTGGGAAAATGTTGCTCACTTCCCCATTAGAGAAGATGCTATTAACGTTTATGGTGAGCTAGATGACTTTGACAGGTTTCTAGCTTATCGCTCTTTTCTACGGAATCCCTCAATGGAGATTGGACGTATCCTTCATGCTGGACCTTTAAAGAAGGAAGAACGCATGCTTCTACATTTACTCGTATGGATCTTATGTCCCCAGGCTACGAATCATGCTCAATGCTCATCCATTGATCTTCGAATTATTCATGCCATAATGAATAATGAACCTTTAGATTGGGGTGTTCTTGTCAAAATGACCATGCTTAAAGCAAAACGTCATCACACCTTCAAAATTCCATATGCCCTTCTTGTATCCCGTATTCTTGAATATAAAGGAGTGAATGTTGAAGGTGAGCAAGCGAGTTAAAACAAACAACTTAAACCGCATGCTAGACAAAGCACATTGACTCAACTTCAAATGGTGCGAGTCAATGACATCTATGTTCACAAAGATGACGTTCAAAATCAAGGTGATGCAAATGAAGACTCGATGAAGATATGCCTCCAGACTGCTAATTTTCCCTCTAACCAAATCCAAAGTGTTGGAACATCCTCTTCTCATCAAGAAACAAGACAATCCATGGAAGATATGCTTTCCGACATGAATCAAAGAATGCAATCATTCTTCAATCTTTTCGGTGTATGCCATGATGAAATTATTCAGTCGTATATCCGATGTAGATGATAGAGTGGGTAGATTAGAAAATAGATTTGATACTCACTTTAATGATGAGGATAGTGAAGAATTTTAGATTTTATTTTATATCTTTGTATTGTAATGAATGAATGATTATGAAATAAAATATGATGTTTCTCTAACTTATGCATATCTTGAGGGGGAGCTCTTATGATTGATGTTCAGAGTTCTTTTTGATTATAATCAAAATAGGGGGAGAAAAATTTAAAGCCTATATTCAATTTTAAATTTTATCTGGTATGTTTAATGTGTTTGTTAGTATGACAGATAAAACAGGTTATTACAAGGGCTTTAAAAAGATAATTTTGATCATCATCAAAAAGGGGGAGATTGTTGAACATTCAAGGACTTGATGTTGCAAATAATGATCATGAAGAATGTTGATTTTGATGATGATCCAAGAGCTTAAAGACTTAGAGTATTGAAGATTGAAGATTGATGATTTCTGTATTGTAATAACTCTGTTTTAGTTTGACTGAGTATGTAATTATAGAATCTAAGATAGCTGGTACATAGTCTGTAACTTAGAAGCTTCAAAATGCTCAAATTTATCATGCAGGCTCAGCTTTAATCGATTATATAGGTAAATAATCGATTAAAACAAGTGAGAAAACCACTTTCTATACAAAGTCACTGTTTTAATCGATTAAACAACAAAATAATCGATTATTTTGTACTGTTCCAGTACGAGATAATCGATTATTTCACCAAATAATCGATTAATCCAGAGAGGTTTGGGTTCTGTCGTATTTGGCTCTGTTTTAATCGATTATCACTCCAAATAATCGATTATTTCAGTCTGTTTTTCATTTTAAATTTCAAATTAACCCTATTTTCGAAAACCCAATTACCAAGAACCCTAGTTTCGAAATCCCCAATTTCTAAACCCTAATTTCCCTACTTAAACTCTGCTTTGGCACTCAGAAATTAAGAACAACTCTTTCCATACAAAAGTTAAGTGCTGTGAGTGTCAGAGAACTGTTTGTTGCAAGGAAAGGGGGCTTTTGGAACCTGGTGTGGGCTAGAAGCGATAAGAATCACTAAGTGGAGTTCTTAGTGGATTGTGTGCTGTGCCGTCTCTGGGGAAAGCTGTTCTTCATCTCTTATGGGTTTCAAGAGAGGTGTTATCTTTTACTTTATCTCTTCCATTGTAATTTGTTTTGTAACAATTTGTTCTTAGTGACAGCGTTAATCCTCTTTTGAGTGATTAGCAACTCGGACGTAGGGTCTTTTGATCCGAACCAAGTATAAACCTACTCGTGTAATCTTCTCTACTCTTCTCTATTTACATTTACGCAGCTTTTAATCGGTAAAATTTGGGGAAAATTTTGAAAACCTAATTTTTATTAAGAAACCAATTCACCCCCCTCTTGGTTTTTGTCCGACCACGCGAACATTCCACTACGCGATTCTAACATAAGCTACAAGGATTTTTTAATAATAACTTACAAATAAATTATATTTATATACAAATAAATGTATATTAGTATAAATATATAATATAAAATCTATAAATACAAATATATTTATATATTCATATATTTTGATATATTTATATATTTTGATATATTTATATATTTATATATTCATATATTTTTATATTCATAAATTTTTATATATTTATATATTTATATATTTATATATTTATATATTTATATATTTATATATTTATATATTTATATATTTATATATTTATATATTTATATATTTATATATTTATATATTTATATATTTATATATTTATATATTTATATATTTATATATTTATATATTTATATATTTATATATTTATATATTTATATATTTATATATTTATATATTTTTATATTTATATATTTATATATTTATATATTTATATTTTTATATTATAAGATGGAAAAAAATTCTTAATAGCTTAAAGTAGAGATGAATGAAAAGAAAAAGACAAGAACCCTAATATTTTAATAAAGAATTTATAATATAAACATTAAAATATTAAATATAATATTATATTTTTCAAAAGATAATAAATTGTTTTAATTCATTATTTATAAATTTAATTAATTAAAAAATATTAATATTATTTGTTCATCATTTAAGAAAAAAATTTAAAATATAAATATTAAGTATTAAAAATAATATTATATTTTTAAAAACAAATTTTAAAAAAAGGTTCAAAAACATATATAAATTATATTTACATGTACAAAATATTAAAGATATCCACATTTAAAAAAATACAAAAAAATTATACTTTAAATTGATGAAATATATTTAAAAAAATTTATATTTATTAAAGTATTAAAAATATTTTGTAATATATAAATTAAAAAAATTATCATTAAATTTTTTAAAAATTATTAGTTTTGTAATTTATACACAATGAAAATAAATTACAAATATTATAATATATTGGTATATTAGTATAGTATAGTATATTTGTATTCTAATTTTTAATTAAACTAAAATTACGCTAATAATCTATAATAATATATGAGGGGATAATAAATTTAATCCAATTACTTATGTATATATCCTTTTTTTAACTATTTTTTCTTTTTAAACTTCTCACATTCTACATTTTCTTGAAAACTCTATAATTTCTACTACATTATCATCCTCATCTCCTCCCATATTTTATTTTATCTTTACAATAATTAGTCTTCTTTTATAGGATACTTCATTTTCTATTTTTATTATTTATTTTCTTATAATTTAAATAATTAATATTATTTTAACATTTATTTTAATGATTTTTACTATAATAAATCAAATAAAATGGTTTCATAATATCAATTAATTAAAATCATCACATCAAAAACTTAGATAACTACATTAAAATTATTAATTTTAAAAATATAAAATATATTTAAAAAAATACTAAAATTATAGATTGGAAAGAAAATAGAATAAACAAATACTCTTTACTTTATATTATATTTAAGTGTGTGCACAAATATTGACCTTCTTAACTATAAAGAAATAGTAGAAAAATATAAAAATAGAATTTGAAGAAGTGAATTTTGAAGATAATGACTATTTTTATATAAATTTATTTTAGTATATCAATTAACAATAATAATACATAAAATTTAAAAATTAAACTAAAAAAAAAAGTAAGTTTAAATTTATAAAAAAATACATTACTAAAAGTATCATATTATACTAAGAATTTCATTATTTTCGTTAATTATAAATTTAAATGTGTTTCATAAATAAAATTATAAATTTAAATATATTTACACTTTTGATCCATCATAAATAAAAATAAATAGTCTCTTATAAATGTTTTTCTATTTTAATCCATCATTAAATTAGTTTTATATTATTTAAGACAAGTATTTAAATTTATTTTATTTTATTTTTATGTATTTTTTAACTTCAAATTTATTTTTTAATTTTATTATTCATTTTCTAGTAATTTAAAGTAATTAATATTATTTTAACATTTACTTTGATGATTTTTACTATAACAAATCAAATAAAATCATTTAATAATATCAATTAATTAGAATCATCACATCAAAGATTTAGATGACTAGATTAAAATTATTAATTTTAAAAAATATAAATATATTTAAAATAAAAATAACAAAATTATAGGTTGAGAAAAAAAACTAGAATGAACAAATATTCTTCATTTATAATATATTTAAGTGTGTGTACCAATCTTGATCTTCATAAATATAAAAAAAATAGTTAAGAAATGTGAAGATAAGAACTAGAGAAGTGAATTTTGTAGATAATTTTTTTTATAAATTCAAGCACTCATATCGAAAAGAAAAGACATGAAAGAAGAAAAAACAAATTTGATAATTTATCATATTATTAAAAATTTGGATGAAATAATTATGTATAATACATTTTTAAGTATATTATGTTTGAAGCACTTGTTGGATTTGATGAAGACATATAAAGTTTATTTTGTGGGTGTGTAGATAGATAGGTTATAGGTTTAGAATTTAATCTCTTGATAATTTCAGTATATCTTATGATAAGCGCCTATAACTGTTGCATGTCATAGAATTTATCTTACTGCATGAAAAACCAATCTTTAAGCCTTGAAAGAACAAACTGAGTTTTTTTTAATATGTTAAAAAACCGTTTTAATCTATTAAAATCACTTAAAATAGGAGATATATATATATATATATATATATATATATATATATGTATACAACCAATATTTTAATTAATTGAATCATAGAATCAACATATTAAAATGTTCTTGATGGTTTTTCCATATTAAGAGTTTCGCAGTATTAATCTGTTGAATTGATAAATCAATAGATTAAAATGTTCTAAGCCATTTTTCATTTCAAAAGATCCTAACAATTGGTATCAGAGTCAAGGTCACGAGTTCGATTCCTGGTGGACAATTGTTAAGGGGGAGATTGTTGTAGGTTGCACAATTGTCCCATGGCGAAGCTAGGTGGGCCAAGTCACAATCGGTGGTGCAGGCTAGATGGGCCAAGTCACAATCCAAGTGGGATTCCTCGTAGGACAATTGCTGAGGGGGAAATTGTTGCAGGTAGCATCAATTGTCCTGTGACGGAGGCCGGGTGGGCCGAGTCACAATCGAATTGTAGCGCTTGGGCTTTTACTCTTAAGTAAAAAGAGTTGCGCTCTGACTAATAGTTATAGCTTTTGACCTAGTGGTAAGCGCTCGATCCTAACATGGAATAGTCACCGATTTAGCGACCAAAATTTTGTGACAAACTATTGGTCGTTATTTCGGTCGCTAAATAAAAAAATGAAACCAAATCATATTTCGATGGAAAAATCGGTCGCTAAATTGTGACCGAATTAAATCGGTCGCTAAATTACGATCGAATTAAATTGGTCGCTAATTGTGACCAAAGTAAATCGGTCGCTAAATCAGTCGTTAATTGTGATCAAATTAACCGAATTAAATTAGTCGCTAATTGCGACTGAAAAAATTCGGTCGCTAATTTCAGTCGCTAAAAGTGTTTTTTCTTGTACTGTTTTAATATTTCTTATTTAATATGGAATCTTAGAAATTAGAGAAGCAATTAAATACTAATAAAATATTACCGTTAATGAGAGAGTATGAAAAAGTAAGAGAATATGGAAATGTCAGATAATAAAATTATTTTTAATCATTCTTATTTAATTTATTCCTTCAGTTTCTTTATGATACATTTAATATTTGGGGGCCAAAATCATAAATATACAAGTAAGTTACAAAACTTTGGGGGGTGTCATGGTCCCCCTTAACTACTATGAAGATCTGTCACTAGTTGTGATGTGTCTTATATGTTACTTAATCTTTTTATTCTTAATCAACGTAAGACTTAAACTCACATTTGAATTTTCTAACTGTTTGGAGTAAGATGAACCAGACTTACTTTAGATAGGGGTCAAACTTGATCAGAAATGATTGAAGTAGGAAAAGATAGAGTCGAAATGGGTTGGACCAAGTCAATATAGGTTAGGTCAAGATAAAATGCGCTAGATCAAGAATAATAGTTCTGGTTCGATGATGGTCATAACATATCATTTAAACAAGTTACATGTTTATCTATGTCAAACCATATAGAAACCGATCAAAATGAATTGAAAATAACTCGATGTCAAATAAAAGATATAAAAAAAACAAATATTTTGAAAAAGAAAAAAAATGAAATTTTTTAACAATTATCTTATTTTAAATAATCAAAATATATCCATCAATTTATAAAATTTTAATTATTTTTTAAATTTTGTATCCAAACAATTAATTTTATCACAAAATAGTTCAAATATTTTATTAAAACAAACTTTCATTTATAAATTTCTCGTCCAAATAAGAGTAAGGGCAGTTATTCCATAGTTGAAATTGATTTTTTTACATCCGAAACATCATAGAACAACCGCAAAGTTTACCCATTTTAGAAAAGTTTATCCGGTAAACTAGTGGCGTTCTATTTATGGAATAAGAAGAAAACAAATCTTGGAAAATCTCAGCTATAAAACCCCATCCATAGACACAATCACCAAGTTTTATTCCATTCTCTCCTCTCTACAAACAAGCTTTTTCCTCCGAGAATAAGCTTATTTGGAAAGAGGAGAGACAATGGATTGCTTCGTAGTCAATAAAACCCTTCTCCTTATCGGAGTCCTCTCTTGCCTCCTCCTATCCACAACCACCGCCGTGCCTTCCAGCCGTCCCGTTCGCACCCTTCTAGCCGCGGTTATCAGCCCCGAGATTAATCAATTCTGTATCGGCACCGAGAACCCAACCCTCTGCGCAGAAACCATCGCCCCCTTCGCCACCATTCCCTTCGACCCCGTCAAGGCCCTGGAGGCCGAGATCAAAGCCACCCTCCAGGAAGCCACACGGATCGCGGGCATTATCTCCAAACAGCTAGTCGATCCCGCCACCGCGAAGAACGCCAAGGATGCGCTCAGCATCTGCAAGTCTCAGTACGGGGACATGTTGGACAGCATCAAGGAGACCCTGGATCAGTTGGCCAAGAAGAACCTGGTGGAGGCTAACAACAAATTCAACGTCGTGTTATCCTTCAAATCCTCCTGCGACGACGCTATCCAAGAGTCTCCCGGAGTCGTCATGCCCTTCGCCCAGGACTCCACCAAGCTTTTCCAGTTAGGCGGCAATTGCCTCGCCTTGATGGACACCATTTCTAAGAAGCCCAAGCTGTAATCGTGGAGGAGGAATTAGGTTTTTGTTGTTATTATTAACCACACGTTCGTTTTAGCAACTACACATGCATACATGCATGCATTTGTTTATGAGAGAGAATTGACATCAATTCCTTATATGTAAACATCCATTCAGTCATAGTAATAAAAATTCAAATATTTTAAATACTTCAAATTAATTTTTTAATAAAAATGAATAATTTAACGTGATTATTAATAAAAAATTAATATCTATCAATAAAAACAAAAGCATCTTGTATCAATTTTATTCTTTAGTTATTTTTTAATAATTTTAAATATTTTTTAATTTTAAAAAATAAAAATAATAAAATCTATTTTAGAAAGGTGTAAATAAACCAATCATTTTATTAGAAAGAATGTATTATTTGTTTTGAAGTTTTAATCTATTATAATTGTATCATTAAAAGACAGTTTTCAAAGTAAAAACCACTTCAATAAATAAAATAGTTATTAAAATTTAGGTCATGATTAAAAAAAAGGTTAGATATCTAACTATCCTATTATGTATCACAAAATATATTAGTATAATTTTATATCTCCTTGTATATATTAAAATAACAAAAAAATATATTAAATTAATTTCTTGTCTCATTTATCATCAACTTATTATTAAGATGATGTACCACTAATTACATAATCTATTTTTATCTCATTGTCGTCACAGTATAACAACACATAATATATATATATAAAGTTAGAATATAAAAACTTCTCAAAGTTTATTCATAAATAACTTTCACTTAACATTATATTCATCTCATCTCAATATTTAAAAATGAGACTCACATCAAATATCTCCTATAACTCAATAATTATACTGAGACAAAATCAGAAAATTAATTTAAGATGTTATTTTAAACAAATAATTTAAAAAAAAAAATTATAATATATTTTTTTAGTAAAATTTTAAAAGAATATTTATTTTTACCATGACCATGCCTATTGTCCCCTTCTTCCATTGTTGTACCTCATCAACAAATTGACATATCACAACATATGTACATTATTATAGTAATGACCATTAATAACAGCTTAAATTTGGTTTATGTCGGTTTAGGACGTGCGGTTGTATCCCTTACAAACAACAAAAGGTATGACCATACTTATTCTTGAAACCTTGCGTCAAACATATATATGATAACGACTATGGTATTAACCATCATTGTATCTTTTTTTTTTTTTAAAGAGTAATTTGTATTAGGCTTTTTCCCATTTTCTGCATATTCAAAATACACAATACAATATTATACAAATTACAGTCATATTTACGATACATACAAAATGATAAAATATACAATACTTACTATCTAATATTAGTTTTACTAAAATTCTATAAAGTCATTATAAATCCTACAAATATGATTAGTAACTACCCTAAATGTATAAAAATAATCAGTTAATTATCCTAAGGTTCAACCATAAAGTCATGAAACTAAGTTATCATAATGTATTAATCGTATTGATGAAATATTTTGCCTATGTGCGTCTAATCTAATGTATGCCATTTGTATCCATGGCCGATGTAGAAAGTCTTTTATAAAATTAAGAGAATTGTCACTAGCAAGATTCGAACCCAGTATCTTAGAGTCGAAGGTCGATACTCCAACCATTAAGCTACTAGAATTTTTTAATAATAACTTATACATAAATTATATTTATATACAAATAAAAATGTATATCCTTGTAAATATATAAATATAAAATATATAAATACAAATACAAATATATTTATATATTTATATGTTGGATGTGAGAGCGCGCTCGAGAGTGAAAGTGTGTGACAAGTGGGTTTTCAAAATTTGATGTTAAATTTGTGAGCGAGTCTCTTTATATGAATTTGTAATTTAATAATAGAATAAAATCTTTATAATTTATTTATAATAATATAGAATATAATCTTTATAATTAATTTATATAATGATATAAAATAAAGAAAAAAATTATTTTATATCATTATATAAATAAATTATAAAGATTATATTTTGTCATTAAGTTATAATCCATATAAAGAGACTCGCTCACAAATTTGACATTAAATTTTGAAAATTCACTCGACACACACTTTCATCCTCGAGCGCGCCCTCACATCCAACATATAAATATATAAATATATTTGTATCTGTATTTATATATTTTATATTTATATATTTACATAGATATACATTTTTATTTGTATATAAATATAATTTATGTATAAGTTATTATCGGAAAATCCTAGTAGCTTAGTGGTTGGAGTATCGACCTTCGACTCTAAGGTACTGGGTTCGAATCTTGCCAGTGACAATTCTCTTAATCTGATCTTAAAAAATATAATAAATAATAAAAATATAATATAAAAGGGAGAAGAGGCCTACCTATCAATAGATAGGGTAATTGGAGAGGGGTTATGAATAAATAAATAAATAAAAATATTAGACTTTCTACATCGGTTCCTTACAACCGATGTGGAAAGTCACACTTTCTACATCGGTTGTATCTACATCGGTTCTAGAACCGATGTTAAAAGTCCCTGGGAACCGATGTTAAAAGCTTATTCTGTACCAGTGAATATGGTAAATAAATTTTCATAAGAGTCATTATGATACCTAATCATCTTTAAATAAATATTAATTGTCTTACTTGATCGCAACCTCTATCTATTCCTACTTAGATATGGTTGTCATCCATTGCATTACACATTAACCACACTCATATCCTCCAATTTATTTGTTACACTATTTCTCAAAATATAGAAATTAAATTAGTTTGTTAGTAACATAAATAAACAAAAATAAATACCATAGATTATAACTTTAGATGCAACCACATGAGCTTTTGTGGTCTTCCACTTAACCTATCGTTCATTATGTTATATCCAAAATAAACATTAATAACATTTACACTTAGTTAAAACATATAAAATATAAGTGTAGTATAATTTCTATAAAACAACCAAATTTTGTTACCAATATGCTATTTGTTTATGGCTTTTTATGTAATGAACAAAATCATGTAGTCGTGTTGTCAATAATAAATGTTAATTTACTTACTCATAAACATATGGTGCAAAATAAATATTTTTCCCGATAAAAAACTATTTGTGATGTATGTTTGTGTCTCTCGGATTCTTATTACCCAATGGTTGAATGATTATAAGTAATAATTAAAAAGAAATTGTTAGATATAATTTAATAATAATTATAAGTTTTTACATAAAAAAATTAATATATATCCATACATATGCATATTCCTTCATCATGATACATCATTAATAACATCATTTTGATCGATTTCAGTAATCATAGTTAATGTGAATAAATGAGTGTGACAAATGTCAAGATTAAATTGTTTATTCTCATGAGAAAAATCTTGTTTTTTCAATGAAGAATAACTAACCAATGTTCAGAAGAAGTAAGATCTTTGACATAAAACACTTGTGAAACTTGATGTGCCATGATAAATGATTTACCCTGATGTCCTATCTTTCATAAATCAATCGACATCATTTCTTATTCATTTATCTTCATATCATTTTTATTGTCAACCTACTTACACTTGAAAACTTAGTATAACTAACCTCCCAAATATCCTCAATTACACTACAATACGACATTGATCTAATAATAGGATTTTGATTCTTAGAAGTACAGAACTGCATGGACTTTGTTTCAAGAGTCACACCACTACAAGAAAAATCACATTTAGCCACCAAAATTAGCGACCGAATTTTTTCGGTCGCAATTAGCGACCGATTTAATTTTGGTCGCAATTAGCAACCGATTTAGCGACCACTTTAATTCGGTCGTAATTAGTGACCGATTCAGCGACCACTTTAATTCGGTCGCAATTAGCGACCGATTTAGCGACCAAAATATGAATTGGTTTTCATTTTGTTATTTAGCGACCGAAATAGCGACCAATAGTTTGCATCACAAAATTTCGGTCGCTAAATCGATGGCTATTCCACACTAAAATAAAAAAATCATTTAGCGACTGATTTAGCGACCGAATTACAAATTGAAATAGTGACCGAATTATAATCGGTCGCTAATGGGAAAATAGCGATCGAATTTAAATCGATCAGCTAACGAACATTATTTTTTTATGATATTTAAATTTATTTTTTTATAAATATACGTTAATTGTTTTAGTATATTTTTGACAATTTATTTTTTAAAAGTAATTTATTTTCTAAAAATAATTTAATTTTTAAAAGATACTTTAAAAATAAACTTTGGTCTCAATATTAACAAAATGAAGATTAACTTTAATTTTAAATTACTAAAATAAAAATATTATTAAAAATAAATCAAATTTATTAAAAATTTAAATTGTAATAAATTAAGACTAGAGTAATATTAACTATTCAATACATTGTTTAAGAAAAGTTTAATAATAAATATTCTTTAATTTATTTTTCAAATGAAAATTTCAATTGAAATTAAATTATATTTTAAAAATGTATATTAAAATAATTAAACACATCAAATGATCACATTTTAATTCCTCATTAACTTAATTAATTAAGAAAATAAAATTTTAATCAAATAATTACAATTTTATTTTATAAAACTTTATTTTTAATCTAATCTTTAAATTTATTGCTTTATTATTATTAATTACTTAACCATGGTTATTTTCATATAATTGATATACAAAAAAATTATATCAATATACATTAGATAATCAATATACATTAGTTTAAGTATACTAATTAATATTTTTTCATTTTTAACATAATTAATAACAAAGATTAAAAATAGACTGCTAGAAAAGTTAAAAATTTAAAACTAATCTATTTTATAAATACTAAAAATAAAGCATATTTAAATAAATTTAAAATATATTTAAATTTATATTTGAAACTATATAATAGCGGTTCCACGTTAACCGCTATCTAAACTATATTTTAGATAGTGGTTAAGGTTTAACCGCTATTAGATGTTCTGTTTTAAGAGCGGTTCCAGTGGAACCGCTATCATATACAACCATTATGATTGATTAAATTTTCAAATAACCAATCATATTGGATAATTTTTTCAAATAATTAATTATAATCGATTAGTTTTCTAAATAATTGATTAGAATTGATTAGTTTTTCAAATAATAGATTATAATTGATTAATTTCTCAAATATACATTAAAAAATTATAAATAAAAATATAAATTACTTAAGAATATTAATTATTGTATGAAAGTGATGAAGATCTTATTGAAACACTCGACAAAGATCTTATTGATTTGATGAAGTCAAAGATAAAGTCAAAGTCAACTTTGTAGCGGTCAACAGATCACTTTGATAAAAGAGTAGAGGAATTAGTGTGTCTTCGACTATGCTTAGGTATAATCATTTTTATCTTTTCTGTTGCATGAGGTTTCTTCACTTAAAAGATTTTGCAAAATGCCTCTAAATACGTTTAAGCGGTTAAAACACAAAGTATTTTAACAAAAGCTTTCTTAAACAAGTTTTTAAGCGATATAATTTCGAAATAACTAGGTTGTTTTCATTAAAGAAAGTTTTGAAAACCTTACATCGGTGTTTTAACTGATAAAGCTTCGAAATAACCGATTAAAAACACTTAAAATGTTAAGAGAAGTGTTTTTGCAGTATTTTAATCGATACAACTTGGTTTTAATCGATTAAAACCACTTAGAGTTCAGGATGATCGATCAGAATGCAATTATGACCGATCAGAATCAGATATGATCGATCAGAACTGAGTTATGACCGATCAGAGCTTTTTCAATCGATTAAAACACGTTTCAATCGATTAAAACAACTTAGAAAATTTCTACACAGCATTTTAATCGATTAAAACTTATTTTTATCAGTTAAAATCACTTGGAAAAACTCACAATAAAGTTTTGCAGTATTTCAATCGATTGAATCACGAAACAATCGATTAAACACAAATTAGAAGATTTTTTGTAAAGAGTTTTAATTGATATAAACGTTGTCAGTATCAGTTAAAACAAATCTGTTAAAGAATCAAGAACGTTTTAATGGATTAAAAGAATTTTTAACAGTTAAACTGCACTTTAAGATTAAAAGATTATTTTAATAGATTGATTAAACCAGCAGTTTTGAAAATCTTCTATAAAAACAGTTTGGCTTGAACTTTTTAAACACACATTGAACATCAGTTTTTACACATCTTTGTGCAATCAATCAAGCAAACTTTAGCACTCTTTTCATTATCGATTATAATTAGAAATGATTGATCATAATTGAGAAGATATAATAGCGGTTCCACGTTAACCGCTATCTAAAGTATATTTTAGATAGCGGTTAAGGGTTAACCACTATTAGAAGTGCCCTTTAATAGCGGTTCCAGTGGAACCGCTATCATATACAACCAGATTTTTTGATTCTGATCGATTAGATTTTCAAAATGATCGATCATATTTGATAATTTTTTCAAATAATTAATTATAATCGATTAGTTTTCTAAATTATTGATTAGAATTGATTAGTTTTTCAAATAATAGATTAGACTTGATTAATTTCTGAAATATATACTAAAAAATTATAATTAAAAATATAAATTATTTAAGAATATTGACTATTGTAAAGATAAAGTAGAACATGGGAGGAGATGAGGATGATAATATAATGATAGAACTTACAAAAATGTAGAATTGAGAAGTTTGAAACAAATAAAATTAAGAAAATAGAGATTTAATTACACTTTTAATAAATTTAAGATAATACTAGTTTTGATTTTTATGTTTAAATATTTATTTTAATTATTTAAAACAGAGAAACTATAATTTAAGTTTCTAAATACTCAATTTAAAGAATTAAATTCATTATTATTTAATCTTTTAATTTTAGTATTAAAAATTGAAATTATATTTTATTAAATTAAAATAATTACAATAAATTTTTCTACTTTGAGAATGAACAATATAATAAAACTCAAAATTGAGAATATTATAATACATTTTTGAACTCTTTTGGATTAATTTTTTTTCCTAATTTTTGATAAAGTTAATTTTAATATTTAAAAGTATTTAACATTTTAAATTCTGAAAGGTTTTTCTCTAATAGCAAATTTAAAAACATAATATTCAAAAAAATAGTTAATGTAAGTTGTCATTATGATCGATCATAATTTGAAATGTTCGATCATAATTGAGAGGCTATAATAGCGGTTCCACTTTAACCGCTATCTAAAGTGTATGTTAGATAACGGTTAAGGTTTAACCGCTATCATATACAACCATATTTTAAGATTGTGAAGTCTCGGGTTGTATTTCGCTTGAGCGATATTATACTCGCTCGAGCGACATCCGATTCAAACATGTGAGGTCTCCCATGTTACATTATCCAGCTAACTTTGATCGACATTTACGCAGGTCAACATTCGCTCAAGCGAAAATAACATCGCTCGAGCGACGCGACCTGCACAATATTGGCATTCTCGGGTTGTATTTCGCTTGAGCGACACTAGTATCGCTCAAGCGACGCCACCTGCACAAAATTGGCATTCTCGGGTTGTTTTTCGCTTTAGCGACACGATCTCGCTCGAGCGACATCCACATTTTTTGGTTATGATCGATTACATTTTCAAATGATCGATCATAATTGAAAATATATAATAGCGGTTAAGATTTAACCGCTATCATATACAACCACATTTTTGACTTTCCTATCTCGCGCCACTTATCCCCAAATAACCCTAACTCTCGCGCCTCACTCACCCATTCCTCTTAACCTTGGCCAGTATCTCCTCCTCACTCCCGGCGAGCCCTAGCCCCCTCACTGCTCCCCCCAAGTCAGCCCTCACCCTAATCCAACCTCCACCAAAGCTCCTCGTCAACCGCACGCCACCGTGTGAGCCACCGCTCCATCGCGAATCCCTGCGCTTCTCGTGAGCACTGCACCCTAACACCTGTTGTTTGGACCCCCAAACCTCAGTCATCACCACCGCCTCCCTGGCCACCATCGTGGCCATCCCTAAATCTCAACCTGACCTCCACCATCGAGGTCTTTCCACGCCTCAGTTGCCCCAATCGTGCCATTGAGTTCCCCGCGAACTAGAGGTGAGTCAGAGGGGTCGCGGGTCAAGGGCTTCGGTTCACATTTTGCTGCTATGTTCTATTTCTTTTATGCCTTTTTACTGTGGATTGTTCTCCTTGGTTAAGGATGAATTGTGTGTGGGTCTGGTTTATTTTCGTATGAATTGTCAAACTGACTACCTCTATTGGTTGAATGGGGTTCCTGTTTGATTATGGGTCTTATACTGTTATTTCCGTTTAGTTTTTTTTCCTGAATATGTAGTTTTCATGTTGGCTGCGTAATTTACTAGACCTTACCATCCACAAAATGTTTGCCCCTCGTTCTTATCTGTATAGAACAGTTTATACACATCCAAAAGTGAAGGTATGAAGTATGTTCATTTTGTTAAGAAGATTATTGAATTTTAGGTAGATGTAGATACCTGCCTTTTTTTTCCTTACCTGTCTACTTAATACCCATGAACTTACCATTCTTGGTTTTTACAGTTTCTAATTCCATTTTGTTTTATATATGTATCTGGCAGAAGAGTGGTGGAGTTACTCTGAAAGAGGAGGATGTAGTTGTTTGTAACGTCAAAATTGATTTGACTAGTGGAAATCATAATCCTCTTGAAAGGTATTCAATGAAGAATAATCACGCTTGCTAAACATAGAAATTTAGTTTGTTTTAACTTACTATAATGTTATCCTAATGCATTATTTTTCTCTCTTATGGTGCATGTTTTTGTGGCAGCATCCACTTTTTCAAGGTACATCGCCAAACCTACCTAACTATCTTTCATCAAGATATTTCTTTAATCTTCTTATATATTAATTGGTTTTGCCTATGTCTATATTGTATTAGTGGATTATATCTTTTTTTTGCACTATTAAACATCTTACCTTATGCAGTTTGACAGTTTCCTTGCTAATAAGTTTTAGTTTAAACTGTTTTATATTACTTCTGTTGGGATACTGGGCTGCAATTGTTCAAAATTATTGAAATATTTAAAGTGGTTTAGTTTGGCCCATTATTGGTGCTTAGTTTGGAATTAAATTATGCTAGCTGTATTGAGTTACCTAGTTTCAATAATGCATTCAGGATTATGAAAGCAATGAGAAATTTACAATACCCCGATGACTGTGTAAGCCACTTGCTACATATATCTTACCAAGATATGATAGTTAAGGTGTACTCCAAAAATGCTGAACTGGTTAGTTATCCTGTGCATGTATAAACTTCTTTCCTTTACCCATTCAGGTTGGATTCACTAATATATTGCTTTGTGCAATCCTATAGGTGCAGACAATTTCAGAGGCTTTTGAAAATTTTCAATTGAAGACATATGGGATCAAAGCACAGGCACATTCAACACCACAAAAGAAGCGACGTAACAAATCAGTTTTATGAAGGGAAATGTATCACTACTATAATACTATTTTTTTTTTGTTCACCTTTATTGTGTCTCACCCTTTCTTGGTATATATGCATTTTCTACAATTGAAATATAGTCTTAAGTCCACAGAAAACAATATTGACACCCTCTTAGGATTGTGCTAGAGTTACCATATAAAAAAAGGCAATTATGTGTATAGTAGTGTTTAAGTGTAACAGTTTCATTTAGTAGTACTTGGCAATGAGAAATCTTTTCTGTCACTGTTAGTTGGCGGTTTCAATTTGCAAATGTTTCTCAAATCTTAAGTTTATGACAAATTGGTCCACATTTCATGGATGAGAATGCATCTTAACTACTAACTACTAAGCATTCATTATGTAACACAATTGTGTCCAATTGGAGAAAAAAAGTTGTCTAATGAACTTGATATAATTAAAAATGTAAATAAATAAAAATAATTAACTTTGTTATTAATTTAGCGACCGATTTAGCGATCGAATTTTTGGTCGCTACAAATTTATTATAATATACAATTCAAATTTAGCGATCGATTTAAATTATTATTTAAATAATTCAATTAATATATTAGCGATCGATTATATCCGTCGCTATTATTTTTAACTTTGTCTCCCATTTAGCGACCGATTTAGCGACCGATTTTAATTATTATTTAAATAATTATATTAATATATTAGCGATCGAATATATCAGTCGCTATTTTTTAAAACATTACCACGGATTTAGCGACCGATTTAGCGACCGATTTATTATATTAATTTCGGTCGCTATTTTGGTCTTCAATAAATAAGTGACCAAATTATTTAGCGACCACTTTAGCGACAACCTCATCGGTTGCTATTTAGCGACCGAAATGTAAATCGGTCGCTAACACATTAGCGACTTGCCCTTTTGCGACCAACCATTTCGGTCGCTAATTTCGGTCGCTAACAGATTAGCGACCAATTTTTGGCCATTAGCGACCGATTTTTTCGGTCGCTAATACCGTTTTTTCTTGTAGTGCACCACTATTTTGAACTGTAGTTTTATCATCCAAAGACTTTGTATAGAAGGAATAATTATTAATATCATATCCGGTACAATATAAGACATCAAATTTAAGTCCATTTGCTAACCATGTAATGTTTCAGATGTTGTCGAATCTTTCATGATTTCCTCTCTAAACCATGTCATGAATGTATTGTTGTTCTTCATCAACACCCATTTCTTTGGTTGTCTTGGGTTATTCTCTTTGATAATGGCTTTAATAGCAAATAAGTGAGGAATTACCTCATCTATATTGTTTAATATATGCAAATGTGTCTAAAGAACTTCGTCACGCGATTTGGTTACTACATGAACGCCTCGTAAATATTTACTTGTTGATCATCTATTTTGCTAAGAGTTTGATGGAAATCCTATAGGATTTTCCTTTAACATATACTTCGAATAAAATTTAATGACTTCTTCTGCAAAGTATCTCTCGATTATAGAGGCCTCTGGACGATAATAATTTTTAACATAACCTTTTAGAATCTTCATATTATGTTCAATTGGATACATCCATCTTAGATAAATTGGACCACACAATCTTATTTCTCTAACCAAATGTACAAGCAAATGCACCATTATATAAAAAAAGATGGAGGAAAAAACATCTCCAACTGACATACAATAAAAACAATCTCCTTTTCCAATACATTCAATTTTTTGGGTGAATTACTTTACTACAAATTAAATTGAAGAATGCACACAATTGAGTTATAGCTTGTCTCATATTTTTTTGCAAGATTCCACGAATAGTTACGTGCAATATCTCTTGCATCAAAATATGACAATCATAAGTATTTTCTGTTTGATTTGTAGTTCTAATTTATTATAATTTTATCATTAAAAAATATATTATCTCGCTTTTAAAGTTTTAATTGGTCATAATTTCAGTGAATTAAGGGATTAAAATATATATAAATTACTAAAAGTTAATAATGATAAGTTTTTTAGAATACAGTTAAGAAATCGAGTTTCTTCAAAATAGATAATAGAAAAAAAGGTTATATAATTTTATTTGGTGTTTTATTAAAAAATATGTTTCAATTTGCTTTAATTTAATATAAAATTTAAATAAAATGAAATCAATATTACGGTTTAATTTCAATTAATTATTTTACTATTTTTATTGTTAAATTATTTTAAATTAAAATTATAAAAGACTTTTTATAAAAAATATTGTTAAATATTTTATAATAGTTATTTTAAATAATAAATATATATTAAAAAAATTATATAATAATTAATATATTCATAATTTTTATTTATTTTATATATAAATAAATTATATAATTTTATAATAAAAAGTTATGATACAAATATACTATAAATATAAATATATTAATATTTTTTTATTATATATAATATAACATTTAAATATAATAAATAATTTAATTTAATTTAATATTATTATTTTATTGATTCTGTTTTGAACCTGGTACTTCTAATACCTTCTTAAATAATATTCACATATGCAGAAAAAAAAACAAAAATATTTCCATGATTTCTGTTTAAAAAGAGTACCTCTTCCCATACTTTCTCATTTGTCATAAAACAGTTAATAAAGTTTATAATATATAAAAATAGTGTAATTGAACAAATAAATGTTATTTTGAAAATGATATGTAAAAAAATAATTTTCTTAAAAATTTGACAATTAAAATGTAAAGGATGGAGTGATAAGAAAATGAACGTTATTGTCTTATTTCATTTTAGAAAATTAAAATAAAGGTGCGTATATCATTTTATTAAAATAGAAAAGAAGAAAATACATTTATTTAAAATTTAAAGATGATAGGAGTGTTTTTTAAGAAAAATTAAAGAGAGGGGAGACAATTTTTTTAATAATATAACTTTTTTATTGTTCACTTTTAAATTATAATTTGTCACAATTTTATTTTAAAAAACATTTAATAGATTAATATATATATATATATATATATATATATATATATATATATATATATATATATATATAAAATCTCTATTCAAATTTATAAATATATCAAACATAAAAATATAAAAAATAAAAATATAAAAATGTAAGCAAAGAATAAAAACTATGTATTGAAGTTAAAAACTACTTTGCTTGAATAAATAAAATAGTTACTAAAATTTAGGTCATGACTTCAAAAAAAAAATTATATCTAACTATCCTATTATATATCACAAGTATAATTTTATATCTCCCTTTTTATTGTATACATATATTAAAATAAGAAAAAAATTATTAAATTAATTTCTTGTCCCATCTATCATCCAACTTATTATTAAGATGATATCCACTAATTACATAATCTATTTCACTACAAGAAAAAACACATTTAGCCACCGAAATTAGCTGATCGATTTAGCGATCGATTTAATTTTGGTCGCAATTAGCAACCGATTTAGCTGACCGATTTAATTCGGTCGCAATTAGCAACCAATTTAGCGACCACTTTAATTCGATCGCAATTAGCTACCGATTTAGTGACCAAATTAATTCAGTCGCAATTTAGCGATCGAATTAGCCACCAAAATATGATTTGGTTTCACTTTTTTATTTAGCGACCGAAATAACGACCAATATTTTGCGTCGCCAAATTTCGATCGCTAAATCGATGGCTATTCCATACTAAAATAAAAAAATCATTTAGCGATCGATTTAGCGACCGAATTACAAATTGAAATAGTGACCGAATTAAACTCTGTCGCTAATGAGAAAATAGCGACCAAATTGAAATCGATCGCTAATGAATATTATTTTTTTATTATATTTAAATTTATTTTTTTATAAATATACTTTAATTGTTTTAGTATATTTTTTACAATTTATTTTTTAAAAGTAATTTATTTTTTTTAAATAATTTAATTTTTAAAATATACTTTAAAAATAAACTTTGATCTCAATATTAACAAAATGAATTGTAATAAATCAAATTTATTAAAAATTTAAATTGTAATAAATTAAGACTAGAGTGATATTAACTATTCAATACATTGTTTAAGAAAAGTTTAATAACAAATATTTTTTAATTTATTTTTCAATTGAAAATTTCAATTGAAATTAAATTATATTTTAAAAATTTATATTAAAAAAATTAAACACATCAAATTATCACATTTTAATTCCTCATTAACTTAATTAATTAAAAAAATACAATTTTAATCAAATTATTACAATTTTATTTTATAATACTTTATTTTTAATCTAATTTTTAAATTTATTGCTTTATTATTATTAATTACTTAATCATGATTGTTGTCATATAATTGATATACCAAAAAAAAATTATATCAATATACATTAGATAATAAATATATTATTTAATTAAACTATTTATAAAAATATATTTATCTTTAGTTAAAATATTTTTTAGTTGAAGTATACTAATTAATATTTGTTATTTTTAACATAATTAATAAAAAAGATTAAAATTTTAAAATTAATCTATTTTATAAATACTAAAAATAAACCATATTTAAATAAATGAAAAATATATTTAAATTTATATTCAACATAGTTAAGGTTGTGCCTTTTTAAAATTTATATTCAACATATATTTAAATTTATATTAAAAATAGTTAATATAAATTAAGGTTGTGCCTTTTTAAAATTTTAACTTTTTTATATATTGGATTTTCATTAAAAAATTTCTAAAATTGCATAAGAAAATAGAGATTTAATTATACTTTTAATAAATTTAAGATAATACTAGTTTTTATTTTTATTTTTAAATATTTATTTTAATTTTTTTAAAAGAGAGAAACTATAATTTTAGTTTCTAAATACTAAATTTAAAGAATTAAATTTATTATTATTTAATATTTTATTTTAGTATTAAAAATCTAAATTATATTTTATTAAATTAAAATAATTACAATATATTTTTCTGCTTTGAGAATTAAAAATATAATTAAACTAAAACTGAAAATATTATAATACATTTTTGAACTCTTTTTTATAATATTTTTATCATTATTATATTTTTGGATTAATTATTTTTTTCCTAATTTTTTATAAAGTCAATTTTAATATTTAAAAGTATTTTACATTTTGAATTCTGAAACTTTTTCTCTATTAACAAATTTAAAAATATAATATACTAAAAAATATTATAAATAATTATTTCATCCAATAATTATATAATTAAAAAAATAAATAATTATATAATTAAAACAGAGAATTTAATTATTTTTATAAAAAAGAGATTTAATTATACTTTTAATAAATAATTATAACTATAAAATTAATGATTTATAATAATTAATTATAAATAATTATATATAAAAGTAATTAAAAGTATAATTATAACTATAATTAAAAGTATAATTAAAAGTATAATAAATAATTATAGTAAATAATTATAATTAAAAGTATAATTAAATCTCTATTTTTATTAAAATAATTATAATAATTTAATCAAAATAATTATAAATACTCTTTTATAAAAATTATTTAATTATAGTATTTAATTAAATATAAATAAAAATATTTCATCCAATATTTAGTATTTAGAAACTAAAATTATAGTTTCTATGTTTTAAAAAATTAAAATAAATATTTAAAAATAAAAATCAAAACTAGTATTATCTTAAATTTATTAAAAGTATAATTAAATCTCTATTTTCTTCAATTTTTCTTTTTTTAACTTCTCAATTCTGCATTTTTGTCAATTCCATCATTATATTATCATCCTCATCTCCTCCCATCTTCTACTTTATGTTTACAACAATTAATATTCTTAAATAATTTATATTTTTATTTATAATTTTTTAATATATATTTGAGAAATTAATCAATTATAATCTATTATTTGAAAAACTAATCAATTCTAATCAATTATTTAGAAAACTAATCGATTATAATTAATTATTTGAAAAAATTATCCAATATGAAAAAATTATTTGAAAAAATTATACTTTTAATTATATACTTTTAATTATACTTTTAATTATAGTTATGATTTATAATAATTAAAAGTA
The DNA here is from genome assembly GCA_963425845.1 of Sphenostylis stenocarpa. NCBI lineage: Eukaryota > Viridiplantae > Streptophyta > Magnoliopsida > Fabales > Fabaceae > Sphenostylis > Sphenostylis stenocarpa. The sequence continues at coordinate 61,996,443 of OY731404.1, forward strand.
ATTATACTTTTAATAAATAATTATAACCATATTTAAATAATTATACAGAAAATATTTACTATAATTAAATAATTTTTATAAAAAAGTATTATAATTAATTATATAATTAAAAAAATCTTATTTATAATTATAACTTTAAAAAAATTATAACTATAAAATTAATGTTAAATAAATTATATATATTATATAAATTATATATATATTACATAAATTAAAATTACATATATGAACTCTAAATTAATTTTATATATAAAATTTACATAAATAAAAATTAAAATTATCAACTTAAAAATAAATTATATTTTAATATATATATATATATATATATATATATATATATATATATATATATATATTCTCCAAAGTATAACTTAATTTCATATCTATAATATAACATATAATACATTTCTATGTGATTTATGTCAAATTATAGATTGAAAATAAACATTTTTAAAAACTCAAATTATAGATTGGAAATAAATCTATAAAATTTTAAAAATGATGCTATATTTTTAAAAACAAATATTAGAAAAAGGTTTAAAAACATGTATAAATTATATTTATATGTCCAAAATATTAAAGATATCTACATTTAAAAAAAATACTAAAAAATATTAAAAGTTATACTTTAAATTAATGAAAATATTTAAAAAAAGTTATATTTATTAAAGTATTAAAAAATATTTTGTAATATATAAGTTAAAAAAATTATCATTAAATTTTTTAAAAATTATTAGTTTTGTAATTTATATACAATGAAAATAATATAATGGTATATTAGTATATAAATATATAATTTAGAGTTCATATATGTAATTTTAATTTATGTAATATATATATATATATATATATATATATATATATATAATTTATATAATTTATTTAACGTTAAAAATAGTTATATTTTTATTAATTTTATAATTATAATTTTCAAAGTATAACTTAATTTCATTTCTATAATATAACATATAATAGCGGTTCCACGTGGAACCGCTATTATATGTTAACTTTAAGAGCGGTTCAGGTGGAACCGCTATCATAACTCACCACATATTTCATTATGATCGATTAAATTTTCAAATAATCGATTATATTTGAAAATATATAATAAGCGGTTCCACGTTAACCGCTATTATATGCCCGATTTTAAGAGCGGTTCGATGGAACCGCTATCATATATAGAATTGATTAATTTTTCAAATTATAGATTATAATTGATTAATTTCTCAAATATATATTAAAAAATTATAAATAAAAATATATATTAAATTAAAATTAAAATAAATTATTTATCAATTATATATTATAAAAATTATAATTATATAATTAAAAAAATCTTATTTATAATTATAACTTTAAAAAAAATTATAACTATAAAATTAATGTTAAATAAATTATATATATTATATAAATTATATATATATATATATATATATATTACATAAATTTAAATTACATATATGAACTCTAAATTAATTTTATATATAAAATTTACATAAATTAAAAAAAATTATCAACTTAAAAATAAATTATATTCTAATATATATATATATATATATATATATATATATATATATATTCTCCAAAGTATAACTTAATTTCACTTCTATAATATAACATATAATACATTTCTATGTGATTTCATCAAATTATAGATTGGAAATAAACATTTTTAAAAACTCAAATTATAGATTGGAAATAAATCTATAAAATTTTAAAAATGATGTTATATTTTTAAAAACAAATATTAGAAAAAGGTTTAAAAACATGTATAAATTATATTTATATGTCCAAAATATTTATATGTCCAAAACATGTATTAATATTTAAATATATATTAAAATATATAAATATATTTTTATTTATAGATTTTATATTTATATATTTATACGGATATACATTTATTTGTATCTAAATATAATTTATTTGTAAGTTATTATTAAAAAATCCTAGTAGCTCGGTGGTTGGAGTTTCGACCTCCAACTCTAAGGTACCAGGTTTGAATTCTGACAATGACAATAAACCTAATAATAAGTTAAATTTCTAAAAAATATAATATAATTAAGAGTTAGGGAATATAAATAAAAACTTAAATAAGCAAAAATATAATATAAAAAGAGGTAGGGGAAATAAATAATAAATATAATTAAAAATGTAAATAAATAAAAATAATGAATTTTGTTATTGATTTAGCGATCGATTTAAATCGGTCGCTATTTTTTTAACTTTGTCACCGATTTAGCGACCAATTTGATATATTAATTTCGATCGCTATTTTGCGACCGAAATAAAATCGGTCGCTATTTTGCAACCGAAATGAAAATCGGTCGCTAACACATTAGCGACTTGGCTTTTTGCAATGACGCATTTCGGTCGCTAACTGATTAGCGACCAATTTTTTGACATTAGCGACCGATTTTTCGGTTGCTAAAATGTTTTTTCTTGTAGTGTTTTTATCTCATCGTCATTACATAATAACAACACATCAAATATATAAAGTTAGAATATAAAAACTTCTCAAAGTTTATTCATAAATAATTTTGAGTTAACATTGTATTCATCTCATCTCGAGTATTTACAAATTAGACTCACATCAAATATCTCTTATAACTCAATAATTACACGGAGACAAAATCAGAAAATTAATATAAGAATGTTATTTCAAAAAAATAATTAAAAAAAATTATAATATATTTTTTAATAAAATTTTAAAAGAATATTTATTTTTACCATGACCATGCCTATTGTCTCATTCTTCCGTTGTTGTACATCATTAACAAATGGACATAACATAATAGATCTTCATATCCAAATGTGCACACTAGCAATGATTATTAAAACGGTTAAATTTGGTCTATCATGTCGATTTAAGACTCGTCGTTGTATCCCTTACATATAACGAAAGATGTGATCATACTCATTGTTGAAACCTTGTGTCAAGCAATGATGGATCTTCATAATAGTTAAGGGAGACCATGAGTCCTCCCAAAGTTTTGTAACTTACTTGTATATTTTTTATTTTGGCCCCTCAATATTAAATATATCATAAAGAAAAAAACTAAAGGAATAAATTAAATAAGAAAGATTAAAAATAATTTTATTATCTGACCTTTTCATCTTCTCTTATTTTTTCATACTCTCTCATTAATGGTAATATTTTATTATTATTTAATTGCTTCTTTAATTTTTAAGGAATATATTAAATAAGAAAGATTAAAAGTAGTTATTCATCTTCTCTCACCTTTTTATATTCTCTCACCAACGGTAATATTGATTGATTAGTATTAAATTGTTTCTATTGTTTGTATTTTCAAATTCATTGTTCGTCTCTCTTCCTCCCTCCTCAGATTCTATCCTTGAAATTATATTGATTGACAAATGTATTTTTTCTTTATCTTTTCACATTGCTTATTCTATTATTGTTTGTTATTTTGATTTTTGTTGATAAACATTTGTTGTTTGAAAAAAATATTTTTATTTTTTATAAATTTTTATATTCTATAATTAGAAAAATAATAATAGATTTTTGGTTCTAAATATGAAGCATAAAAGAATAGATTCATTTTTTAAAGTGATAAAAGAGATACTTGTAGAGATGAAAACCAAACAAATTCAATATATTCTCCTATTTCAAAGCATGATATTGATGATCCAATTATTCAATTAGAAGAACCCCTTTCTAAGATTCATAGAATTAAAACTAATGAATTTAATATTAATTCTTTGGAGCGTGATCCAGGAAGACCACACTTGAATATCCTATGAATCAAATAGATAAAATTAGAAGAACTTATTTAAATTGGGGTCCATATCAATACAACTTAAAAACTATCCTTCTAAAGAGAAACATCCTAGGAGATTTCAATATGGTTGGTCTATTCGACTAAAATTTTGATTCAAAAATTAAGAGAGGAGGGTTGACAAGATTTGTTGAAAGATGTGATATTGTTTTGTGAGCAACATGACATTGATATTCCTAATTTTAATTTAATTCACCTATGTAGCACATCATGGTCGTTCTCGACATAAAAAAGATTGTATTACAGTAGAACATCATTTCAGGGTGAACATATTTTTTATTACAGTGGATAAACAATTACATGAATTAAATGATAGGTTTAGTGAGAAAACAATGGAACTTTTAACTTTAAACAATGCTTTAATTCCAAATGATGTTTATAAAAAATTTAACATTGATCATATATGCACACTTGTGAACAAATTTTATCCTTTGGATTTTAGTGAACAAGAGAAGATTAATTTAAAATTTCAACTTCATCATTTTATACCTGATGCTCCTAACCATCCAGATTTGAAGCATTTGTCTATCATGCTGAATTATGTTAATCTTTGACAAAAATAGGGAAGTTAGGTACATTTTACTTAATAGATCATTTAATTCGTCTTATTTTAACTCTTCCTATTTCTACAGCTACAACTGAGAGATCGTTTTCTGCAATGAAGATTATCAAAACAAGACTGCGAAATAGAATAGAAGATGAAATTCTTGAAGATAATATGATCATTTATATTGAAAAAGAAATAGCTGAAAACTTTATTTTTGATTCCATTATTGATGAGTTTAAACATTTAAAAGAACGAAAGACACAATTTTAAATAAATATCTTATTTTTATTTATTATTATATAATTTTTTTTATAATTGCCCCCCGCAGGTCGACTGGTCAAGATCTGCCACTAGCGTCAAACGTGCATATGACAACGACTATGGTATTAACCATCATTGTATCTTGTTTTTTTTGTACAGAGCAATTTGTATTAGAATCTTTCCCATTTTCTGCATATTCAAAATACATAATACAATATTATACAAATTCCAAACGTATTTACGATACATATAGAATCATAAATATATACAATACTTACTATGTAATATTAGTTTATTAAAATCCTATAAAGTCATTACAAATCCTACAAGTATGATTAATAACTATCCTAAATGTATAAAAATAATCAGTCAATTATCCTAAGGTTCAACCATAAAGTTATGAAACTAAGTTATCTTAATGTATTAATCGTGTTGATGAAGTATTTTGCCTATATGTGTGTATTATAATGTATGACATTTGTATCCATGGGCGATGTGTCCATAAAAAACTGGAATATGGTAAATAAATTTTCATAAGTATCATTATGGTACCTAATTATCCTTAAATAAATATTAATTGTCTTACTTGATTGCAACCTCTATCTATTCCTACTTGGATATGATTGTCATTCATTGCATTACATAGTAACCACACACTCATATCCTCTAGATTGTCTGTTACACTATTTCTCAAAATATAGATATTAAATTAGTTTGTTAGTAACATAAATAAATAAAAATAAATACCCTAGATTATACCTTTAAATGTAACCACATGAGCTTTTGTGGTCTTCCACTTAACCTGTCGCTCATTATATTATATCCAGAATAAGCAGTAATAACATTTGCACTTAGTTAAAACATATATAAAAATATAACTATAGTATAATTTCTATAAAAACAACCAAATTTTGTTACCAATCTGCTATTTGTTTAAGGTATATTTGTGGCTATTTGTGCAATGAACAAAACCATGCAATCATGTTATCAATCATAGATATGATAAGACATTATCAATGATAACTATACATTGAAACATATTGAAGTTGATGATGATGAAGAAATATTGAAGATCTTCAAGATTTGATGAAGTCAAAGGAATTATGGAATAGGAGATGTAGTGTTATGATCTTTTAGTGAGTCTACATCAATATTGAGTAGGTATAATCATCTAACCAATCCTACAACATGAGGTTCTATCATTTGAAAAGAATAAAAATGCCTCAAAACATTGTAATATGTTAAAAATCCTTTTAATCGGTTAATATGCTCTTAAGTATCGGATTTAACTGATATATTTATGAATTAATCGATTAAAATCACTTAAGAAACTTGAAAACACTTTCTGTCACGTTTTTAACTGATACATTTTTGAAATAATCGATTAAAACCACTTAAACCAAGTGAAAACATTTTCTATCAAATTTTTAATCGATATATCTTTGAATTAATCGATTAATTTCACTTAAGAAGTTTTGAAAAACCTTCTGCCAGTATTTTAACTGATATATCTTTGAATTAATCAATTAAAATCACATAAGAAGTTTTGGAAAACCTTCTATCAATATTTTAACTGATATATCTTCAAATTAATCAATTAAAAATACTTGAGAAGTTTTAAAAGACTTACTCGCAGAATTATAATTGATATAAGTTCGAATTAATAAATTAAAAACACTTAAGAAACTTTTGTATAACTATTTTAATCGATTAAAACATGTTTTTATAAGTTAAAATCACTTATGAAATTTTGAGAAATCCTTTACCGAGTATTTTAATGGATGTAATCTCAAATTAATCGATTAATATCACTCAAGGAATTTTTCCACAACTGTTTTAATCAATTAAAATGTGTTTTTATTAGTTAAAACGTCTCGGGAAAAAGTTGTAAAATATTTTAATCGATTAAATGATATTTTCATCGGTTAAAACCGTTAAAGTCAAGTTATTTTTATCGATCAAAGAGCGAATTAATTGATTAATTAAATCAGTTAGTTAGAAAAATCTCTATATAAACATATTTGCTTCAACGTTTTAACAACACATCTTTTAGAAATCATTTAAGTAATCTTTAGAGATATTTTCAAGAGAGAAGCGCGCTCCTTCCAGTGAAAATTTTTAGAATTCTTTCTTGAGGCATTTTTTGTTCTTGCTTGTGAAGAAACTCATTCTACAGATTGAAATTCTCCATCTACATAACCAGTTTGATTGTTTTAGTTTCTTCAACTCCTTTCACTCTTTTTAGTCTCTGTATAGTCTTGGTGTCTGGAAGATTGAACACTGGTTTTGCAACTGGAACTTGGTTGCAGGTTAGGTTCAAGAATTGGAATTTGGTTCTTGGTGCATGTTGTGTGTTTTGTAAATTGATTATGTAATCAAAACAATTTCAATCTAGTGAAACTCAACTGAAATTTGGTTGAGAACTGGACGTAGTCCAGTGGTTTGGGTGAACCAGTATAAATCTTGGTGTTTCTTTTATTCACTCATCACTTTCCTTATATCTGTTTAAATTTTCTTAGATTAATACTTGATTAGATTTCTTAATCTTTGAAATTGGTAATATATATCTGTAAGTTGCGAAAATGTTTGTAAAGATCAATTCACCCTCCCTTTTAATCTCAGCCTATAATTCTAACAATTGGTATCAAGAGCAGGGTCTTGAAAGTTACTCAAGACTTTTGGTCCTAGAATTTCATTTTAATGACTGAAAACAAATTACCTTTTTTTGAGGAAGCTTCTATCAATAGACCTCCAATGTTTTGTGGTACAAATTATCAATTTTGGAAGATCAGAATGAAGATCTTTATTGAATTCATTGATAAGAATATTTGGAATATAATTGCACCACAAAGAACATTATTACATCTAAAATTTGTTTGATTTAAATGATGATGAAAAGAGAAAAATACAAAATGATTGCATTGCAAAGAACATTATTGCATTTGCTCTTAACATGGATGAATTTTTCAGGGTATCTCAATGTCAATCTGCCAAAGAAATGTGGAAAGTTCTTGAGGTGACCCATGAAGGAACAACTGATGTAAAGAGAGCCAGAAAACACACCCTCATAAGAGAATATGAGTTGTTCAAGATGCAATATGGAGAAAGCATTGCAGATATTTAGAAACGTTTTACTCACATCATCAATCACTTGATGGGTCTTGGTAAGACTTTTGATAAAGAAGAATTAAATATCAAAGTTTTAAAATGTCTTGACAGGTCATGGCAGCCCAATGTCATAGCTATTTCAGAATCAAAGGATCTATATATCTTGACCACAACCTCTTTATTTGGTAAACTCAAAGAGCATGAAATGGAGATAAAAAGATTTAATGAGCAGGAAGTTTCTAAAAAGAAAGGAAAAAACATAACACTCAAAGTGGAAGATAAAGAAGAAAAAACAAAAGAAGAAAGTGAGAATTTTGGTCTGTTGGTCAAGAAATTCAACAGATTTCTAAAAAAGAAAATTAAAGACAAATCTAGACAGAAAAGATACACAAAGAAACTTGACTCAAACTCTTTCAACTACAAATGCTATGGTTGTGGTAAACAAGGGCATGTGAGAATGAAATGTCCTGAAAAGGATAAGAACAAAGACAAGAAAGGTGAAAAGATGAAAAAGAGAGCCTACATTGTTTGAGATGATAATGATACATCATCAACAGAAAATTTAGATGAAGAAGAAACGAATTTGTGTTTGATGGCTAGTCTAGAATTTCCAACCAGCAATGTAAGTTCTACCACCTCTAATGATTCTATGAATTATAGTTCTTTGCAAGAAGCTTTCAATGAAATGCATGAAGAAGCAAAGAGACTTGAAAAAGAAGACAATAGATTAAAGGGTATGAAAAGTTGGTTAGAAAACAAAGTCAACTCTCTTGAAAAGAAAATTCTTGAAGAAGAAACTGATTTTGAATATTTGAAAATGATTCATAATAATTCTGACTGCCTGTGTAAAGAAATCAAGCCTTGTGAAAATTTTCCTAAATTGCAAAAGAAAATTGCATATTTGATAAATACTGTTTCAAAATTTGCACAAGGTAAGACTAATCTTGATGTTCTTTTTGGATCTCAAAAGTTAGTTATTGATCGCGCTGGTATTGGTTTTACACCAATCATTGGCAAGAAAACTAAAGATTTGAAAAACTAATTTTCATATAGAAAACCTGTCTCATCACCTTTCATTACATGTTTCTATTGTATGAAAATAGGGCATTATGTTAAATTCTGCAAAATAAAAAGATATGTTGTTCCCAAGGCAAAATGAAATGGGTTCCCTAGAAATTATTTCAAATAACCTAGATGGACCCTAGTACTTTCAAAAGGGTACCAAAACAATGCTAAATTCTTTTTCATGAACAACCAATTGGAAACCTTTGGTATCTGAATAGCAGTTGTTCAAAACACATGACTGGAGACATTTCAAAATCTCACAATTTGAAGCTAAAAAATGGTGGGACTGTAGTTTATGGAGACAACAATAAAGACATAATTCTCAATATAGGAGATGTCAAATGTGCAGAATCAGGTATCATTAAACAATGTATTGTATGTTGAAGGATTTAAACATAAATTAATCAGCATCAGCCATCTATGTGACAAAGGTCACAAAGTTATCTTTGAACCTGAACACTATCTAATTCTTAGACCTAGTTCAGAATAGGTATTGATTACTGGTAAGAAAATCAACAACATATACATGTTAAATACAAACATTGTTGAAAGCTGCTGTCTGATTGCTAAAGAAAATGATTATTGGTTATGACATAGGAGATTATCACACATTCATATGCATCATCTTAACAAATCGATTTCCAAAGAACTTGTAACAAGTTTACCAAAACTAAAGTTTGTGAATGACAAGATATGTGATGCATGTCAAAAGGGAAATCAAACAAAAAATTCTTTTACACAGAAAAACATTGTATCAACTTCAAGACTGCTTGAACTTTTACACATGGATCTCTTTGGACCTTCAAGAACTATATAAGTTTAGGTGAAAATCTATATGCATTGGTTATTGTTGATGATTTCTCAAGATTTACCTGGACAATATTTTTGAAATTAAAATTTGATACTTTTCACGCTTTTAAGAAATTTGTAAAGCAAATTCAAAATGAAAAAAGCTACTTTATCTCCAACATGCAAAGTGATCATGGGGGAGAATTTCAAATGAAAAATTTAATAGATTTTGTGAAAAATATGGTATTAAACATAATTTTTCTGCTCCTAGAACTCCTCAATAGAATGGTGTGGTTGAGAGGAAAAATCGTCCCCTTGAAGAGTTAGCCATGATTATGCTTAATGAAAAAGTTTTGCCAAAATATTTTTGGGTTGACGTCGTAAACATTGCTTGCCATGTTGTAAATCGAGTTTTAATTAGACCATTTCTTAAAAATACTCCCTATGAACTTTATAAAGGCAAAAAACCAAATATAAATTATTTTAGAGTGTTTGGATGTAAAGTATTTGTTTTTGTTGAATATAGAGAAAATACGGTTTGAGATGAATCTCCCTTGTGTATAAACCACACATAGGGTAATCTATTTATAATAGAGAGTGATACAACTAAAAGAGTAAGCGAAAGTAAACAAAATAAACAGAAGATATTGTGGTTAACAATATCTAACAATATCTTAACAATATCTAAACAATATTTAAACAATATCTAACACTCCCTCTCAAGCTGGAGCATACAAATCGTATGTGCCAAGCTTGTTACAAATATAATCAATTCTAGGCCCCCGTAAAGACTTAGTAAAAATATCTGCTAACTGATCACTTGAGTTAACAAACTCAGTCGTGATGTCCTCCAGACATAATCTTTTCTCGAATGAAATGACAGTCAATCTCAATGTGTTTGGTCCTCTCATGAAAGATAGGATTAGAACTAATATGAAGAGCAACCTGATTGTCACACACAAGTGTCATTTGAGTGACATCTCCAAATTGTAACTCTCTAAGCAATTGCTTGAGCCAAACAAGTTCACAAGAAGCTGAGGCCATAGCTCTATATTCTGCTTCTGCACTGGATCTTGCCACAACACTCTGTTTCTTACTTTTCCATGAAATCAAGTTACCACCAATGGAGACGCAATATCCAGATGTAGATCTTTTATCCGAAGGAGATCCTGCCCAATCAGCATCTGAGTAGCAAACAACTCTTGTATGGTTATTAGAACCATATAATAATCCTTTTCCAGGAGATCTTTTAATATACTTCAAGATACGAATGACTGCATTCCAATGATCTTCACATGGGGAATTAAGAAATTGACTTACCACACTGACTGCAAAGGAAATATCAGGACGAGTAACTGTAAGATAATTCAATTTTCCAACCAATCTTCTATACTGCTCAGGATTAGATATAGGCTCCCCCTGATTTGGTAGAAGTTTAGTATTAGGATCCATGGGTGTATCAACAAACTTTGAACTCATCAACCCAGTTTCCTCCAAAATATCCATGGCATACTTCCTCTAAGATATAACAATACAATCATTGGATTGTGCCACCTCAATA